>QQSR01000073.1:0-85719 GCA_003664465.1 Trichophyton mentagrophytes | reverse complement strand
AAACACAACCAACACACACAACAGGAGGACGGGGGGGGGGGGGGGGCGGGGGGGGGGGGGGGGGGGAGGGGGGGGGGGGGGGGGGGGGGGGGGGGGGGGAGGGGGGGGGGGGGGGGGGGGGGGGGGGGGGGGGGGGGGGGGGGGGGGGGGGGGTGCATCTCCCCCGGCCGGGTCTGCACTCACGAGACTGCCAGGACGGCCAGAGCAAGGGCAGGAAGCTATTCAAACGTCCGAATGATAAGACTTTTAGCGCTGCCAGGGGTGGAGGCAGAGCCGGGGGACGGTGATGGTGGATGGTGATGGATTCCTCTATATAAAAGCCGTCTGGATGCCCGCCTCAGGATACCCAGAACTCTCAAGCAGAGCTCCTCCAGACGAACAACGCTCTCTGACACCCCCCTATCCTGCCCTTCTTCTGCCCCCTTTTCCTGTCTCTGCTTCTTTGCTGGTGAACCGCCATCATGCACGGTCTCTTGCTCGCCGGGCTTCTGGCCCTGCCCATGAATGTGCTCGCTCACCCTGCCGAGCAGCATGCCAGCAACGTCCTCAGCCGCCGTGGCGTCGACATCGAGTCCTTCCGTCTGCCATTGAAGGCCAAGTACATGGACAGTGATGCTGCCGCCCAGAAGATCCAGGCCATGTCCTTCTCCAAGGACGATGACTACGTCTCGACCGCCACCAAGCTGGTCAAGAGCACATTCCCCAAGTCCACATTCCGTGTCGTTGATGACCACTACATTGGCACCAACGGAATTGGCCATGTTCACTTCAAGCAGACTGCCCACGGCCTCGACATTGACAACTCTGACTTCAACGTCAACGTGAGTACTGCACCATTTTCTTAATATCATTCAAAAGTTTGATACTCGGAAGGTATGGGATGGCTATGGGCTAACATGCATCTAGATCGACCGTGACGGCAAGGTCTTCTCCTTCGGAAACTCCTTCTTCACCGGAGAGATCCCCAAGGAGAACCCAATGGTCAAGCGTGCATTCTCTGACCCGGTCAAGGCCCTGAAGGGTGCCGTCAAGGCCCTCAACCTCCCGGTCAAGTCTGACAACGCTAAGGCTAAGACTACTGCTGGCAAGGAGTCTTTCGAGTTCATGGGAACCACCGGTGCCCTCTCTGCCCCCAAGGCCAACCTCGTCTACCTCCAGAAGGAAGACGGAACCCTCGCCCTGACCTGGAGAGTCGAGACCGACGTTGGTGACAACTGGCTCTTGACTTATGTCGATGCCCACAACAGCGAGACTGTCCACAACGTTGTTGACTACGTTGCCTCTGCCGAGTTCAAGGTCTTGTAAGTATTTATCTTCCATTCACATATATAAGTGTATATATACACACACTTGGGTAGAGACGGTTCTAACATCGAGATAGTGCCTGGGGTCTCAACGATCCCACTGAGGGAAACCCAACATCTATCCGTGACCCGTGGACTGATTCCTCTCCCTACACCTGGCACTCTGATGGCATGACCAAGTACCCAACCACCCGTGGTAACAACGCCATTGCCCAGGACAACCCAACTGGCGGCAGCACCTACATCAACAACTACCGCCCACAGAGCCCCAACCTCATCTTCAACTACCCATGGAGCCCAACTGCCACTCCCCCATCCTCCTACAAGGACTTCTCCATCACTCAGCTCTTCTACACCACCAACCGATTCCATGACCTCCTCTACTCCTTCGGCTTCAACGAGGCTGCTGGTAACTTCCAGGTCAACAACGGCAACAAGGGTGGCCGAGGCAACGATTTCGCCATTGTCAATGCTCAGGATGGCTCTGGTACCAACAATGCCAACTTTGCCACTCCACCAGATGGCAGCCCTGGCCGCATGAGAATGTACAATTGGACTACTGCTCGTCCCAACCGTGATGGCTGCCTTGAAGCCGGTATCGTCATCCACGAGTACGCCCACGGTCGTAAGTAGCCCGCCATTCAAAACCTACTACCCTGTTTTCCTAACCATTCCTTCCTCCATTGAACCCCTTTTGCCGTCCCATCTTGACAATGCTGACATACAATCCACCATCTAGTCTCCAACCGTCTCTGCGGTGGTCCCGCCAACAGTGGTTGCTTGAACGCCCTCGAGTCCGGTGGTATGGGTGAGGGCTGGGGTGACTTCTACGCCACTGCCATCCGTCTAAAGCCCCGCGACACCAAGGACACCAACTACTCCATGGGTGCCTGGGCTGCCAACAACCCCAAGGGTATCCGTGCCTACCTCTACTCCACCAACCTCCAGACCAACCCCTACATGTACACCTCCGTCAACAGCCTCCGTGAAGTCCACCAGATCGGTACCGTCTGGGCCACCATGCTCTACGACCTCATGTGGGCTCTGATCGAGGCCCACGGCGGCACCTACTCCGCCAACCCAGTCTTCCGCAACGGCGTTCCACAGGATGGTCGCCATCTTGCCATGAAGCTCGTCATGGACGGCATGGCCCTGTAAGTTCACACCTCCATTCCATTGTGTATTCTACAGAAAGAATTCCAACTAACATATCCCCTATAGCCAGCCATGCAACCCCAACTTCGTCCAGGCCCGTGATGCCATCCTCGATGCCGACCGTGCTCTCACCAACAGTGCCAACAAGTGCACCATCTGGAAGGCCTTCGCGAAGCGTGGCCTCGGCTACGGTGCCAAATATGATGCCCGCAACCGCACTGGCAGCAACAGACTCCCACCAGGCTGCTAAATGCATTCTCTTATTCTTCTATGTACATAGTTCAGGAGTGCGTCTGTATATAGCTTATGACGAATTTACATATTTTCAAATTTCATCTTGCTTACACATGGTATGCCATATCCTTATCCAGATATGCAAAGTAAATATTGTCAACGTTGAACATCTCCAGTATAAGCATCAGTCAATTACCGAGGGCGTCCAGCTAATTGGCTTATTGTCTCCACTAGTTTAAATACTTTTAAATACCTTAAAGTTATAAAGGCGAAGTCGGTTGCTTGGTTTGTCTGAATAATACCAGCTAACTGGTAACTACTTATTGAACCGGACCACAGCCGCAATATTCACAACCAGCCCTTGACCTCTTCATCAATCCTTGCGGATCTCTTATACAGGACCCCGTAATCGTACCGGCCGTTGCTGGAAAGATCTTGCCGACTACTCTCAAGTGCAACCTTGCCTTTGTATCGTAACTATACTCCCTATGGAACCATCAATCTTTTACTCTATTTTGGGCCGCTATAGTCGTAATCAACTAAACGAGATAAAGTCCTTTTAACATACCAGCCGCGTTTTGGGCGTTTGATGAGAACAAATTCAAGGAGAACTTTCCTCTCCTTGCTTTTAGGAAATCTATGCCACCGAAGAGATAATCAGCATCAAGAAATATTCCTCTAGGCAAAAAGATCCCAGCCTACGTAACTCGAACTCCAAACCCTACGGTTTTAAAATCATCCATTCGGATTGCTTCTAATCGATGCTCGCTTGGTGCTGGTCGTGGCATATATGGAGGTGGAGGGTAGGTCGGAGTGGAAGACATTTTTGGTTGTATATATTTTCGGATAACCAGTTGTTGAAAGTGCTTTGTAGGCGATGGAGTATAATTGTGTAGGTGTTTTGCTGTTTATATAGCGTGGTTATTGCAATATGGTTTGTACGTCATCCGATCAAAGTCAACCGGTGGCATACGAACTCTGCCAGCAGCGCAAAATCAGTTAACTTTTACCCGGCTGCCTATGTTGAGAGACACTGTTTGCAACTGATGAATATAATGTTTGTCATTATTGCAGAGGTAATGTACATGTAGTTTATTCCTGCTGATGGAAAATTGGCAGGAACTTTTTGGGTGTCATGGCTTATCGCTGATGGTGTTAATAGTTAATTATTGGGTATCATATTCTTTCTGGGTATTAGTAGAGGGTATCAAAGGCAAAATGGGCGGAATCAAATTCTAAAGATAGTCGTTGTGTCAGCTGAGCAGCTTCTATATGCCTGTTAAGACTCAAGCAAAGATATCGACTAACCTATTAAAACGTTATATTGAAGTCATGACACAACTGTCGATCAACCGCCGATTTAGAGACTCAGAATAGAGTACACATCTCTTTGGTCGGTTAGGACGGTACTGTGATCGACATTGTATGCCGGGAAGGTTTGGTGTAGAGCTCATTGTATGGCTAGAAGGCATCGTTGGCGTGGATTCATCTAATCATGAAGCAGAGACATCTATCTCCCCGAATTATATTTATTTTGTTGCGGGCAGGTAGCCGCCCGACGGAGAGGCACGCCTTATCATCGGAAATCAGCTCCGAGTCGCAGCTGGGGATCTGACTTGGTGGCATCAGCATAAGTGACGCCGATGGTCGTTGTCTTCTCTATCCCCTCTAGTCTTTCCAGGTTATTGCGGTCCAGACTGCGTCCTTCTTCCATGATATAAGCATCGCCGGGATAAGTGGTGCTCGTCCGAGAGCCACTCTCTAAAAGCTGGGAGTCTTCTATCCGCTCAAACTGTCTACTATGTCCGTAGCTAGACTGATGGGAGTGGATCATGGTAGATCTCTTGATCGAGCTGCCTCTTGGTCTGGTTCCGGCCCTGTTGGGCGTCATTATCGGCCGGAGAGTGGGTATCGAGGTTGCGATGATGACCAGGTATGCCTCCAGTGTCCACCAGATGGCGAGCTGAGCCATGGCATAAGTAATATCAGCCTTTGCAGTGATTGCTCTTAACTGGACCGTCTTGATAATTGACGCAATCATCGCACTGGTATCAGGGGCTGGTTAGCTTGTCTATTTTGTTACTAGGGAGCCTGGGTAGGACATACAAAACACCTAGTCCCATAAGACATGAAAGGGATACTTTCTTCTTCCACTCCATGTTCAAATTCCAGAACATACTAGCGGGAAAGGCCGCAAGCGCAAGATCAACTGCCGAACATACCGCTGCCGTGTTGTAAGTATCCCTACTCTAATAATAGAATATCAAGAAGCACTCACCTCCCTGGAAGTATCCAGTGTTCTGCTGGACTTTCGGGGGCCAACAGCTGCCTGGGATACTATTGTTCCAGAACTTGCTTATAGGCCGGCATTGGGAGAAGCTGATGATCACGGTTGCGATATCAACAATAAACTGGATCCATATCAGGCTCCATAGCATGCGGCTGCGCCATTTAATAGGTGGAAGGAGACCGAGAAGTAAAGATGCATAGGCTATCCGACCTATACCCGGAGACATGATGGAGAAGAATTCGCACAGATAGACCCATTTCACGGAGTGCATGATCCCTTCTTCCGATAACTTTGCCATATGGGTTCCCAGCCCCCAGTGAGTAGATATGGTCAAAAAAACAGAATTCCCTATTCCAAAGGCCTTTTTTTTCGGTCAGTAACGCCTATCCCTTGAAACGACCCAAGTGGAACTCACGTAGGCAACGAAGATGAGGGCGTCGTCTATTGTAAATTTTCCTATGATCCTCCAGCGAACGTAGTATCTAGTACCAACAACAATAGAGGCGAGGCCAGCAAACACCCAGGCAACAACCAGGACGGTTGTCCCCAGATAATCTGGCCCAGACATGGCCATCTTGGGCGGTTGTAGACTGATCTTGACGAACAACAGACAGAGAAAAGAGCGAAAAGAAAGGAGAGATCCCGATCCCGAGGGAAAAAAAAACCAAATGGAACGAAGCGACTCGAAATATATCAGTTAATCTCGAGGGCAAAACGAAAGCAGCTAGTTAACGATCGCATGAAGAGTGGACAGTCTCGAGGCGCTTCCCCGGGTTCCAGCGACGCAGGAGTGCCTATATAGCGGTACAACTATGCACAAGGTAGCATTTTAGATCAGGCTGGCGTATCCGCAAGGAGGCATTGTCCGGGAGTCGTCAGTAAGCATCCGCTCCTGAAAGGCCCCAAAAAGGGCGCATGGGAAATGGATATCACTGCGGGAGGAGTGAGGATGACATACCACGCGGTAACATCCATCCATGTCAAGTGTCTCGATACAAGCTGCTCAGTGGCCTGACGATCAAGTCCGGACAGCCAGGGGTGTCGAGTATGCCACTCGTATATGTCCTTATCTTATTCTGAGTGTCAGGGGTGGACAGGGAGATGTGAAGAATATCGTGCCGACTCGCAGCAGGGTCCATTCTGCAGAGTTATATATACAACCAGACCGAGTGATACAACTAAGAATAGACAAAAAAGTACGACCGTCTTTTTGTGTCTTTTTTTCTCGTCGTTTCTCACTGGCAATCTCGGTGACCAAACGTTCCACGGCTAGCGTTTGCTTTCTTTTTCTTCAGGCTTCTTCCTCTCCTCCAGTCTGCTGCGGGCCTTGGGGGGGCCTTGGTGCAACCTGAGGGATCGGACAAGGCATGGAATGGCAAGATCCTTGCATAAACAGCGTGCACAGCAGCATGTGGAAGGTCGAACAAGCCAGTCCTCAGCCCCCCCAAGGAGCAAGCAAGTGTTGCAGACAATTCTGGAGGTTGCTGGTGGCGTCGACGGGCCATGCAAGGGAGATCCACAGCTCGTAGCAAGCTCACGAACGACACCACGACGGTTAATGATAGCTAATTAGCTACCAGCGGCGGATGCTGGCCACTCGCTGGCACGATGCATCACCGTCAGCAAGCAGCAAGCAGCCGTAGGAGGAGAGACGAAGGACAAGGGAGACGCCGGGCCCTTCGGAGCCTTCAGGCCTGCTGGGATGCGCCGTTTGTACGTAATATTTTGAAGCCAACCATGCAAACCACGCACAGAGAGGGGCCCAAAAACCGTCCTGGAGGGATCAAAAAGGTCGCGGCAACTCTTAAACTGCTCCATCCTGCAGTGTTTCTGCCTCTGGGACGGAGTGTTTCGTCGCTTAAACGGCCCTTTGCTCTCTGCCCTGCATCATGGACGACGATAAGCCGCCGTCGTATTCTCGGGAAGACGCACCACCACCACAGCAGCAGCAGCAGCAGCAGCAGCAGCAGCGTCAGGGCGAGCAGGATGTCGAGAGCGCGTCATCGAAGCAGCCGGACGAGGACTGGTTCGCCTGGCTCCAGGTCCTGGGCGCATTCTGCTTGAATCTGAATACATGGTATGGTCGACTGTCGGGGTGTTGTTATTTCTTAGGTTATAACTGTGTAACTGACGGTTAAATGTCGACTCAGGGGCCTCATGAACGCGTTCGGGGTATATCAGACCTACTATGAGCTCGACCTGCTCTCGTCAAAGTCCCCGTCGGACATCTCCTGGATCGGCTCGACCCAGGCGTTCCTCATGTTCATCATCTCGATGGTCGTGGGGCCCGTCGTCGATGCGGGCTTCGTGAAGACGCTGCTGGGACTCGGGTCGCTGCTCACGGTGCTGGGGATGTTCATGACCAGCCTCTGCACGCAGTACTGGCAGGTCTTTCTTGCGCAGGCGATCACCATGGGCCTGGGATTCGGCTGTCTCTACGTGCCAGCCCCGGCCGTTGTGTCGCAGTACTTCAACAAGAGCACTGCGCTGGCCATGGGGGCGTCTTCGGCTGGCAGTGCCATCGGTACGTGGGCGCTCGGGAGTCACTAGTATACGACCCTATATCTGACTGTGATACTTGAACCAGGCGGAATAATATATCCTATTATCTTCAGCCGTCTTCAGCCCAGGATCGGCTTTCCCTGGGCTACTCGTGTGATCGCGTTTATCATTCTGGCAACCCAGCTGCTGCCTGTCTTCCTGATGAAGCCCCGGTCTGTCCCAGCCAAAAGGGCAAAGTTCAACGTGGTAGACACGACTGCGTTCAGGGACAGTCCCTACATGCTGCTCAATCTGGGTCTCATCTTCGGTTTCACGGGCCTTTACATTATCTTTTACTATATCCAGCTATACTCGCTCGAAGAGACGCACATCTCGCACGTCCTCGAATCATATCTCCTGGTGATTATCAACGGGAGCTCCCTGGCAGGCCGGCTGATACCTGGATTCTATGCTGACAGAATAGGGTCCATTAACGTGCAAACGATCGTCGCTTTTATCAGCGCCCTGCTGACATTTTGCCTGATTGTAATCAAAAGTGCGGCCGGACTCGTGGTTTTCTGCGTCATCTACGGATTCTCTGCTGGTGCGTTCATGGGGCTACCCGCTGCAGGAGTTGTGAATCTCTCTGCAGACAAGAGCAAGATAGGCACTCGGTTAGGGATGACGTTGGCCGTTGTAGGCTGCGGCGTACTCGTAGGCAATCCTATTGCCGGCGCCATTCTCAATGGACGCGGAGGCTGGGTTGGGCTTATCTGCTGGTGTGGAGCTCTACTTACGGCTTCGGTCATTAGTATGGCTGCAAGCAGGATCTCAAAGGTTGGTTTTGGTTTCAGGCGAGCAATATAAATAATAACTAGTAATACTTGTGTCTATATCTTAATACCCCGTTAAAATCGGATATATAACATCTATTCATTATCACAAGGAAACAAAAAAAAATACACAAACATCTTAAACTCTTATGAGTTCGTTTTATCCGTCGGCCACAATACCTTTCCGTCTGGGCAAAACTTGAACCGATCAATCATCTTACCCGGAACTTCGTCTTCATGCTTGAAACAAGCCGTTCGCTCTCTCGCCCATTGCTCCAGCTTCTTCCAGTCCTTACACATCCTAACCTGACCCGCTCCTGTTCCTGGAGGATTCTGAAAGCCAGCGTATCTCGGCGTATCGTCGGCATTGCACATAACATCCTGGCGTAACTGGTCGAGGCAGTGCTGGATATGACTGAATGCGACTCGTTGAGGGATACCACGGTCAGCATTCCAGGTATATCGGAAGATGGTCCTCTATAAGTACAAATAATACAGGTTTAGCATGCGGATCAAGAGTGTAAGCTAGGAAGTCGAGATAGTCAAGACTGACCAGACAGTGCAGGTTATGATATCCCTGCAGCAGATATACCCCTTTATCGTCGTCCCATGGGAATCGCATAGCATGTGGAAGGCCTTTCTCAGACACAAATTTCTGCGGCAGAGCCACGACTCCTGGATCTCCGCTTAATTCCTCCCAGAGATGCGCAACATCGCTCGCATTTTCGGCGACGAACTCGGTAGATTGGTATATCTGTATGGGGACGTTTCTTTCTAGGCCAGCTGGGAATGGTCAGTAACATGTACTCTTCAGGGAAAAGCAGGTATTCAAGGTTGAAATACCATAATAAGAGCCGCAGTCGCAGTGTGAATTCGATGCTCTAGTCTGGCTGTATAGGTAGAAGCTGAGAGCTGCGTTCAGAAAAACCAACCCAGCGATAATCGCTGATAGTATCAGGATAACCGGTCTCTGGCTGCTTGGGCTCTTGAATTCTCTCAGTTCTCCATCATGCTCGTTTTCTGTTGAATCCCTCCGCAGAGGGTGGTAGCTCTTGTGATCATCGGACATTGTTGTTGACCGTCTGACATGTATGCCCGGTGAGGCTATCAAGAAGTACGTCGATGTAGTCTGTGAGACGGGGGTTGGCTGCACTTATAAGTTTCGTGTTAGCATTATACCTTGTGCATCCGTTTGCCGGAACCCATGCAACTATTTCAAGAAAGGAACCCTCATTCTACGAATGTTTTAGATGCTACTCCCTACGCAGTTCACATATGTTAAATGTAGTCATGTACAAAATCACCGAAGAGACCAATCTATATTTGCTAAAAATTTCTCGTAACTGAAGTAGAAAAAAAAAAGAATTCATAAAACCGTGCCACCTCGGACTACAAATTATGTGGTAGAGTCCATAGCTTATATATACGTGGAAATGTGAGAGCGTTTAAGCATTGTCTGCATCAACCCAGGACTGATCAACTTTGGCAGGGTAGACAACGGCTTCGTCTGCATCTTGTACAGATCCTATGTCAAAGTTTAGAAAGACAGTCTTCAAAATAGACCTGAAGAGTGCACTTACGAGCTGCCACATCGGCATCAACCCAGGACTGATCAACCTTTGCCGGGTAGACGACGGCCTCGTCGGCGTCAGCGACCTTGCCTATTAGCTAGAAGTTAGAAATTGGGACGAGACAGCCAGGGAGAAACATAGAGGTCAATACCGCTGGCAAGAGGAGCGGCGCTGGCAACAGCAGCCAAAAGGAGGATGATCTGGAACTTCATCTTCGGTGGTGTTGAAAAGTGACGATGACTTTTGATCTTGCAACTACACAAATCAGCGCTCAGACGACCTGATATAAAAAGGAATAAAAAAAGTGCGTCGAAGGAAATGGAATATCGCAGTTCTAAAATACCCCGTGCTTGTGCTGGTATTTGACCGCTTAGTCATGCAACCGCCTGCAACAACCCGGGTTTGCCTTGCATAGTACTAGGCAGCCTCCCCCCCGTCCGTTGGGTAGGATTTAAATTACGTTCTATATTTGTATGGCCGTACTGGCTTCCCCCGGCCGAAAATACACATACTTACATGTCCCGTCATGTGCTACCGATACCTCGGCCATCCCTGCATATCAAAATGCATTATGCCTATTTTCGAGCAGCTTAGGCGGTTTTGTCACGCCATGTCCTACATAGAAAAGGGCGCGAGAGCAGTCGGAGCACCAGGATCCTGCTTCCAACAAACAGCCTTGCAGCGCATCTGGGCCTGGGAGGAACTGTCCTTGCTGGGTCACAGCAGGGCACTAAGTTATGTCTCTTTTACCGACGAACAAGATGCTCCGCCTGTCTGCTCCGAACTCCGCCACGGTTCGTTGATATCAAATCCGACAACCCAAGAAGCTCGCCTTTCTTTTTGATGTTTACCAAAACAGTTGCGGGTCTTGGCAGTGGATCCAGCTGGCCCCCGCGCGGCCCGAACTTACGGGTCCAGCTCGAAGCGGATCCACACGCTGGGATCCAATAGAAATCGAGAGATGGTGGCCGACTGAAAGGATTGTGGGCTCTGATTGGCTCATTCGGTGCAGACCACCAAGCGCCCGTCGATCTTTTGCCGTTTCCAGCCAATTTCTGTCGTTTGTTTTAAGCTCAGGTGGGGCGCGGGGATCAGTGGGGCCAGGATGGGCCGCTTTGTGGCGCGGGCATTGGCTGGCGGGTGACGATGGGAGGGCGAGGGAAGACCTGGAGAAGACCAGGGCCGGGGCAGCGAGGTCGCATCGGATGAAGGGATGACGCAGGGCTTGACTTTTGGGGGACTTGCTAGCAGGGTTCCTCGCCGGTCGGTCTCCAAAGGACGACTCTGCAGGGCGGGCGCATACAGAAAAACGCCCATCGTACCACCCCCGGTGCTTGTTCTATATTTATACATCTCGACTTTCGCAGCGTATGCCCAAAATGATATTCAGCTGATAAGACTTCTTTTAACGAGAAAATTTGGAAGCATGCCTGGCAGATCAATCTAGACTACTCTGGACTGGCTTGCTGGTCGCTAGTCTGAGAAGCCCTTGCTATTACTCGCTCGTCGTTGTTCGGCCCAATCCTTCAGAGCTGTGTAGTCTCGGCATACCCGTTCATTCCCCCATCCAGTAACTCCACCTAGCCTCGTATCGACAGGCTCCAAGGTTGAATCGGCGGCACACATCAGCCCCTGACGCAGGTAATCGAAGCAGTGTCGCATATGGGGACCAATGTGGTTGTGCTGCTGTTCATTGCCACGACGATGCGACTGCAAGGCCCCGTAGTAACTCTGGTGGATGGACCACTTCGTACAGCACCCTCCGGTTAGCACGTTTCTTCATCGTCGTGTTTTTCAAGTTGACTCAGAGCCAACGGCATTCGCACGTACCAGGCAGTGTAGTTGGTGCACGGCAGACAAGGTATAGATCTTCTTGCTCCCTGCAGGAAAACGTACCGTGCCTTGGCCGACTGGTTATCTCGGAGACAACACCATGCTCAATTAGCGTCTGTTCCTTGACTTGACGGATATTTGGGACGTCAGAAATTAGTTACTCACTTGGAACAAGGGAGTCCCAGGCTGCCAGCGTGCCGTTATCTAATCGTGGGTCTTCACCAAATGTCCGATTATAGGTAAAGATCTCCTTGATGGTGCCCAGCGGGATCTCAGCTGCCAGAGAAGGATGAGCTTTTGCAACATGTGCCAATCGAAGTAGATGGAGGGTAGGGTCCGATGATGTATACTTACGGTTTGAGTACTGGACACAGCTCCCACAGCCAAGAGACGACCTTCCAATCAACGCTCCTATCCCGGCAGACACCGCAGCGATAGCGAGCAAAACTATGTAGTTGCCTAGCGGATACTGCCTCAGGCTGGACAGCACCCCGGGCCGCGCGGAATTGTTGCTGGCCACAGGCTGGTATTGAGGTTTAAAATTGAACAACTCCATGATCCGGGGACTCGCAGCGTTTGTGAGGTAGGCGTTCAGGCAGGCAGGATAAAGAAGTTAATAGTGAAGAGACATAAATCCTCCGGCCAGCAGATGAAGATCTTTGCGACACCTTGGGGCTCCTAATCCTTTATGGAGCCGTTTGTTAATTAGGCTGTATTTGCTGTCACACCGTTAGAGTTTTCAGGCTTGGTGGTGGTCTGGAGCTTTCTGATACGGGCAGGACGGGTGGCAGCGGGAAATCCTATGAAGGATCTACCAAGCTTCATTGGACAGATAACCAATTACCTGTATCCAGGGTGTGATGCAGAAGGATTTGGATAATTTTGATAAAGCTAGAGGAATTTGACTGTCAAGCAGAATAAGAAAAGTGTCAAGCTTGAAGAGCCCATAATCGGACCGAGTGCATTGTTATGTGGTACAGCGGCTGTCGACTGCCTTTGAATTCTCCTGGATACCCCTGTCTCGGACGATGACTTGATTCAGTGGGCCGATACGATACTCAGCAGACTGACATTTCTTCCAACGTCTGAAAGCTCAAGTGCAAACAAGTCTAACCGGGGGGGTTTGTACCTCAACCATAGATGTTCAGTCTCGCTCAGGAAGAGGCATGGAGCAAAAGGAAGCAAGAGAGCATGCGGTCGAGCCGCTGCTTGGGGGTGATGAGGCCCTGAATTGCGCTTCAGAAGAAGAGTTCAAAGACGAGTTTTCGAGATTTGATCAGAAGCCGAAGAGGCGGATATGGAGGGGGATATTTCCATGGCTGCTGCATAGCTCAATAATAGTCGTGTATTCGCTGGTTATTTTTGCCGTTATCCTACCCAGGCTCCAGAGGCATGTTTTGCAGGAAGGAAAAGAAGGAAACCAACCACATCTTCCATGTCAGTCCATTTAACTATCGATGATTTAAATCAGTCGTTTACTGACTTGCCGATAGTACCAGATAGACAGGGCCTGAAATGGGAGTACCGTCGGTTCCCAACAAATATCGTGAACAACCCCTTTGCCGGGCCTCCTCGCGAGGAGATGGAGCAAGCATGGCATAAGTTCCTGCGAAGTAAGTGTATTTATCAAACTTGAAGGCTTGTGGGCATGAACTGATCGGGAGTAGACGACAACATCCGCGTTCCTATCGGCTATCTGAAGGAGAAGAACTTGACATCAGTATATACCAAAGATCACTCAGAGGGTATTGCATCATTGAGCGTATATCACTCTCTGCACTGCTTGGTATGTAGGCAATTTGGTAGTCGGGTAATAGTGTATGTATCGATGCTAACAAATTATCCGTGGTATAGAAAAAAGTCAAGCGCATGATGTTTAAGGAGCATTATTATGCCAACAAGGACGAAGAGTCCATGGCCCGCGAAATAAAGCACGCCGACCACTGTGTGGAATATATTCGAGAGTCCCTCATGTGTCAACCGGACCTGTCCCTCGTTACCTTCCGCTGGATCAACAACACAGCCCAGCACGAAGACCCGACGGAGTTTTACCCGACAAATTTTGATAAGGATATGCACTATTGCGCAAACTGGGAGCACCTTGATGGGTGGGCTGGAGAGCGAATGTTTGATCTGTTTAGAGTGGACCTGTTGGATAGACCGGAGAAGAGCTCGGGTTGAAATGAGGCAGCTATTTTCACCTCAGTGTTATTTATTTCACTCCACGGTTGGGATATCAGCAAGTTCAATGCAACTGTATTGTTAAGAGACTGTTGACACTAGGCGAGCTAGCTAACTATCGGGGAGAGCTGCTTATGCCTTCATAGCTTCGACGATGCCATCACCACCTTCGTCAACTGGGTCCCAGAACTGGACTACCTTAAGACCGGCTTTCTCGAGCAGTGCAGTCCATTGATCCTTTGTCCGCTCCATTCCTCCATTGAAGGCCATCATGGTCATGTCCAACTCAGCCTGGAATAGAGGGGCTCCCTGGTCAAGGACGAGCATCTCATGAAGCAGCAGTTTCGAGTATCCAGGGGTCATGGCTGCGGCTACCTTCTCGAGGATCTTAAGACAGCAAGCATCCGACCAGTCATGGAGAATATGATGGTAAAAGTAGACTCTTGCACCTAAACAGAGGTTTAGCAGGATGATCGTGCAAGCGCCGCATATAACTCTATAGGGGAGGACTTGGGGTAGCAACTTACCAATAACGGGCTGCTCGGTGTAAAAGTCGTATGGAACTTTCTCAATTGCCGAATCCAAGGAGTCCAGAGTCTCAGTAACTGCTGCGAGATCTTCCAGAACCAACCGGCCTGCATTGGGGAACTTTTCTTGAAATGCCAGCAGGTCATGGCCCTTTCCAGCTCCAACATCAACAAGAAGAGCCTTGTCGGGAGATGCTCCATCGATAATTCGGTCTTGGACGGGGTACCAGTCCACCCAGTACCTCCGGGCACCCATGGTACTACCCATGAAAGTGTTGAAGTCCTTGAGCAGAGCTGGATCGGACGTCACTTGCTCAAACGCACTCAGCTTGGAGTTAAAGGCATATTGCATCAACCCGTCTTTGGGGTCGGTTGGGCAGGTATAGCCATGCTTCTTTAGATAGGCCGGCGCACTTTGCATCGAGATAACGACAAATCGCGAACTATAGATCTGTTAGCTGGGAGTGTCCCTTTTAACGGATAATATTTGGAAACTAACATCATTCGATGGCCGGCAGCTATTCCCTCGATAGCCATGGCGTTGGTGATACGAGTAGCCTTCAATGTCTTTGGCGCTACTTCTTCGACAAAATGGATGGCGGAGAGAGGCCGTAGAATGCGTACTGGACGAGTGACGGTCAGAAATCAAGTTGATATAGCGGCCATCAGACACCCATACTTATCAACAGCTCTTCTGCGCCAGACAGCTCAGCGAGCTTAGCCGAAGTGACGGGCTCTTCCTTTGCAATGAGGGCAAAGAGGTTCAAATCAACCGCAATTCGAGCACTGACGGCAATCATGGGCTGTAAACGACAGGTCAGTACTCCGTAAACGGCAATGTATATACCAGGAGCACCCAGATACATACAGAGAAGATCATGTCAACAGCTACATTCTCCGGCTCCTCGAGCTGCGCCGTGAGGGCCTTGCTTATCTGCAAGCACTCCTTTCGCGCATCACGATCTTCTTCATTGCTGAGCCTCGAAGCGAGAGTCTGCAGCTTGGATATGAGCGCAGTAGCAGAGTCCATCGTGCTGGCAGGACGAGGAAGAGGAAGTCAAACGGTAGACAGAGCGCAAAGTGGGCTGTAACTAGACAAGAGGGGAGCCTTTCTCAGGGCGTACAAGTCAGGCAGCTCACTAGACCGACAGTCTTCTGATCTGCTTTGTTCCCTGCGGGCAGAGACGAGGGTATTTATAGGGGGGAAGAGGCCTTTCAATGGCAGCAGCAGCTCGTCCGCCCCAGAGAAACGGCGAAGCGCCCGAAAGCTCTTTCATCTCGCCATCAGTCTCTGCTGCTCTCGCGGTGGAACGTAACCATAGGTCGACCAGCCTCGTCGGGCCTTACGTTCGCATCTAAGGGTGTAACTCCAGATTGACATGGCGTGCATGGCAGCGAGAGGCGTCACTCCATGTTGCTGCTTCGTATAACCAGCATCCCCTGGGCTCGGGGTAGGGTTCTTTGTTCCCACCGCGCCCAACACCAACACGGCTCGACGGGTCGTTCGTATTGCCTGCTCGTTGGCTGGCGAGTCCAGGGGGGCCTGAGACGGTCCGGAGTCCGGGCCATTCGAGCGGATAAGCCCGATCTTAAGGGGCAAATTAAGGATATTCAATTACTTGTTAATTAACTACAGGATTAAAAGCAAACTAAGTACCATAACTCGCAGCGCTAAGGCAACGTCGGCGCTGTCACTAACTAGTAAACTGACGAAATAACCATGAGCCACGGATGCAAAGCTGGTTGATAGCCAAATATCGCATACATGACACAGGAAACCACTATTTGATATCACGATGGCGCCTTCTCGCCATCCAAATCACCCAGTTACGTATTGTTGACAGTGCTTGGATGAAGTCATGACATCATTTTAATGTAAACAGACAAACCCCCAAGTGGCATCATTATGGCCATCTTCACGATTTTCAGCTAACTACGATACCCCCCGGCCTATTCATCTTTGATACCTTGTAACTCCTACAGCACGCTCTACCAATATCAGATCTTAAGCATGGCTGCTGAGAACTGTGACCAAGCATGCACGGCGATGAAAGCAATCACTCGCCAGCCAGTCATTGCCCCGATTCCCGGCCTGGGAATCTTCTCTAGGCTGCCCTATGAGATCCGCGAACTCATCTGGCTGGGTTTCTTCCCTGTAGATCAGGAGGACGAATCGGCTCCCTCGCAGTCAGAATACGTGGATCTCAGGGTCCTCCTCGCCAGCAGGATGCTGTACCGAGAGATTTCAGACGTCATCTTCTCCAAGACACGCATGATTATCGATCTTTCCCCGCCGCCAGATTCGGGGAAAGAATTTTGGGCTACCTTACGCCTTCGGATGCGCGTGCGGAACGGTTTATTCTATGACGGACCGGCGTGGAGACTCAAATGCCGGGGGAAAAGCAGAGAACACCACTTCGACCATTTCCCTTTCTGCAAGTTGGCCGCTATCGATATCCATATATCTAACCCAGAAGACAACAATCGATTTTTCTGGAGGTGGAGGAATGTTATCTGGACGCTTGAAGTTCTTGAGTCTTCACTGCTCCCTCCTGTAGTCATTCGACTGCAGAAGGGCAAGGAGTTGAGTCTGCATGACACATATGTCGATTGTGCGGGCTACAATCTAAATGACCCTCGAGTCTTGGAGGAAGTGAAGTACAAAAAACGAATGATGATAAGCTGGGTGGACACTTGCTATGGGATATACCCTTACCCAGCGGGAGGCTATAATTCCGATGGCCAGTACATCTACGATATACTAGTTTTGCCTTTCTATAGTAGATTGCAGGGTGCTTCCTCGATTCGAGTGGAGGTGCATTCTCAGGAAATCAGGCAAAAGATGAACTGGACAGCTATACGCATTGCTCATCGTGCATTCTATAGAAGGGTTGATGGGGTTGATCCGTTCGCGTCTTATCTCGATGAGGAGTGGATCAACAGCCGGATTCTTTCCCAGTACCTTTATATACATGACTGCTTGCTTTGGGAGACACTGTTAGGGAAAGGGGAAACAATATCCTACTTTTTAACTGGATGGCATGACCAGAGCCCTAAAATTATCGCCCACAAACTAGCGGAGAATGTTACCAGGTTCCTTGACTGAAGACTCGGTACGGAGCCGATGAACATTGGCCTCAGGTGGCAGATACTCTAGCTACTTTCCATTCTAGTCCAACTGCCAGCTAGCATATTGCGCCTCTGTCTATTTGAGTGCCAGGCGTGGGCTTCTTGCTGTGCCAACCAGGTATTCGATTTAATAAAGTACTCGGCTCCCTTATGAACTTCTTTTCGCTCCAGGTCAATTCCCTTCCTGCCACCCCGCAAGCGTCACAAGTGCTACGGGAGCTTCTATTAGATCGTTTATAAACAGCAATTTTATATCACTAAATTTCCAACGGAACTAAGTCGCAAAAGTTCCATATAGACCTTCCATAAAATATAAACCATGGCAGACTAATACCCTGCCTAAAAGTTACTGCTACTCATACAGGGGTTGGTCTAGGTGCCTTCTAAATCAGCCATGTCATCTAAACTCGCCATTGGCTACTTGAGAAACACTAATAGGTCTTAGCAGCTGAATTCTTCATGTATGTAAAGAAACCACCAGTAATATATTCATTTATGCTCATTAGCTTGCATTGGTGCAGCCTATCAACTTACTTTTGGTCACCATAATCTAGCTAATAGTTCCGCTGTTGCACTGAGTTAAGCTCTCGCTCCAAAGTCAAGCTCCACTAATCTGATTGTTCAATTTCTTGGACAGCCACAATTCACACTTCAGCAGTGACTATTGGACTGGCCATTTTCAGTATCACCAAACAACCTGTTTGCATGGTAGATCCAGTCCTGTCGTGAATCGACCCAAAAATAAGTCAAGGGCTCAAAGTGTAGTAATACAGCGGAATCGTCTCTAGAAATATGATCGTCTCCCTCTCGCCATGGAGACTATCTTTATGTCTCTATCACCTTTCCCAGGCACCCTCTTAGCTAACCCCCAGGTACAAACTGACCATGATCGTATCTCGCCAAATTGCAGCTTTTGCCGCCTTGGTTACATCTGCCTCTGCTTCGTGTTCCTGGCGGACTTTCCTTGAGCCCTACTCCGCCAGCAGTGCTGGACACGTCCCGGTGTCTACTTTCAATTATACCGGTGAAGGTGGTCCGCTTCACTGGACCGGCCTCAATCCCACAGCCAACTGGCAATGTGGCTACGACTCTACCCAGTCCCCCATTGCCATCGACTCCCAGACCATCCGATATGCGCGCAAAGGCTCGGTCAAGATAGATATTCCAACCGCCAGAATGGCAGACTTTGAAAACCTTGGTTCCACGGTCGAGGTGCCTGCTAGCGGAAAGCTCACGGTCAAGGGCAAGGTCTATGACCTTGTACAATTTCATTTCCACACCCCAAGTGAGCATCGAATTGACGAGGAATACTCACCTATGGAGATTCATTTCGTTTTTCAAAGGGGTAAGGAACCGTATATAAATATACTCACTCAATCTCAGGACTCTGCTGGTGACTAACCCACAAGTAGTCAAGGAGAAATCCATCGCCGTCGTTGGGTTTATGGTGGAGCTATCGCCGTACGGACGTTCTACCCCATTGTTGACCCAAGTGTTTGCAAACCTACATAAAATATCAACTCCCGGATCAGTCACCAAAATAAGACAACTGGACTTCTCCAGTGTGGCTGATAGCCTGCACAAGAACGATATCTTCACCTACACAGGCTCACTCACAACCCCTCCATGTAGCAACAAGATATCGTGGTATATTAGTGCCGCGCCGCTGTCTCTTGACGTGGTCACTTTCAACGCCGTCAAGAAGGTTGTCAAGTACAATGCCCGATATACCCAAAACTCACTGGGGAGGGTAAACTTGTTGGAAGTCGCAGCAGGTGATATTGGGTGTGCAAAAGACCAAATGCGTGTTCAGTCTGACCCGTAGGGAATCATTGAATCAGATATGATCAGATATGACTGGCTTAGCGGGAAGGGAACCTAATATGGGATCGGATCAGTTTTATATAACTTCGATGGCGGCGGCGGCGGCAAGTCGTACTAGTTTAAGTTTACTAGCGCCAACAACGAAATCCTATACACGTGATTAAGAATATCATGTGATCATATTCTTTCCGTTAATTCACCTATCAGAATCCTCACTTAGATTAGATAAGAAACTTAAAATGAATAGAATATCTTGGCATCACGTGTTGTCGCTCTCTCGATAGTAAAAAATAAAGTTGCCGGACGGATCGGCTAAAAAGGCAGCTCGCGACCTTAGGGAAGTTGGCGGGTTGTTATATCTATGACAACAATTTGAGATACAAGTAGCAGTCTTTTCTACATCAACTGCTGGTTTCTCCAAGTTGTTTCGGCAAAGTCTATCAATCTATCTCGCCCAATAATGATGTCTGCTTCTTTTTTGTTCTCCTTGGATCGACGCAACAAATTTTCAAAAGGCAGTACTATGTTGCCGGTGACTCTGGTAACCCCTTTTTCATGGGCGGCGCGGACCTCTTGTACCACTGTGATATTTGGATAACAGTGTCGGGTGATGGGGCGGTGCGGTGGATGGTGATTCTCCCAGCGCTGGAATGTTATGAATGGCTTATGCTGATCAATTTTTGCTGTAATCACAATCAGGGTGCAAGACCCTTCAGCTTCGAGCCACCAATGAGCATCCATGGCTAGCTTCTTTATACTCTCAGATAATCCAATCTCGATTATCAGAGTAGGCCATTCTTCTCCTTCGATGAAGAAACTCCCATCTGGTTGCTTGGTCGACCTTGCATTTGCCCGGCTTGGGCTGTGCATGTTTGCCGCGCCACTGGGGTTATAGACTTTCCGTAGCCCCATTCGGTCAACGGCACTCCCTATGTGAATGACAAAGTTCTGGGCTAGGATTTCGTGTGGCTTAGAAAGCATGGTCTCGGCGACTGCAAGGCTTTCGTCAACATTGATGGCGAACCGCGGGTTTCTATCACCGTAGAACTCGTCCACTTCTGTGATAAAAGTAGAGGGTATTGCCGTCACCACAAGGAAGGTGCCTTTGCAGTCATCTTCGTAGCATTCTGACGCCCGCCTCTTAATTGCGCCTTCCAATTCTCTCATATTGGTATATTTGATGCGTGGTGTTCCCTTGGGAAGCCCGACCAAGAGCTTGGAGCCTGTCCAGGGCGGCATGTTTCTTCTTTCACAGTTCTGCGATCCTCCTGAGTTGCTTCGAGGTATCTATTCCTCGTTATTTGCTTCAGCAAAGTCGGCGTCGATATTTATATGTTTGTAAAAATGGAAGGAAAGAATCATCCATTGGTTATATCTCAAAGCTGGTTATGACGTCAAATTTGGCCGACGAGCGAGAATATCACCTTTGATAACTAGTTCATTGAGTGCAGCATCATACACTTCCTATTGGTTTACACTGACTAGTTTTACGCAAACCAAAACACATACACGTATTGCAGTTTGAAGAAGTCGTCGGTTGCCGCATAAAATGGGCCACTGAATCAGATATCATTAGGTAGGTACCATTCTTTTTCGATTGTTGTCTGCAGCCTAGTTATCAAGCTAACGAAGTAGTGAACATGAGAAACCTTGGAATGAGAAGTTCTATCTCTGGCTACTACTGCCGTTTATTAATTAAAGCAATTGTGCAACCCAATTTGAAATTAAGCCTTAGTAGTATAGTTGCCGTGTCTGTGCTTCAGCTCCTCGAGTTCCTCGGCAGAGAGTGGTTTACCCATCCAAGATGAGTCTGGCATAGCTCTACGGCGTGGTGTGGTCCTGATGCCCTGTAGGCGCTTGGTGATAGCATTGAGATCTACACGGAGATATTTCGCTAGGAAGTTTCCGATCTCCGTGTTTTCATGGGTGCCTACAAGAGCGCTGGCATCTTCACGGGAAGAGGCATAGATATTAACGTTGACAGCTGGCGTTGCCGGATATTATAAGTGTGCTGACCACAGTGAAAAAATGACAGAAATTCTTGGAAAGGGACTTACCGGTGTGACCACCAGTCGACCATCCAACCTGCGCCCGCTGGCTGATCAATTCAGCAAAGCCTTCCTCACCGTTACGAGCAACAGAGTCAATTTCACGATCAGATGCATCGTGAATTCCAAGGCCCTCCTCCACAAGCTGGCGAGCAATATCGTAGCCGCCACCGTAGTTTTCAAGAACTTCTCCCAGATACTCGGCGGAATGCGAAGCGCCGTTAAGAATGTTTGGGCGTGCTCTGCCAGCTGACAAGCCACCAGTTTCGTGGTCCGAGGTACTGATCAGAATTCCGGGAGTAGAATCTTGCTCGAGAAATTCCAAGACAGCAGCAAAGGCTCTATCAAAGGCAACAACCTCGTGGACTTGGGCAGCAGGATCATTTCCGTGGCCGGCATGGTCAATACGGGAACCTTCGATCATGATGAAGAAACCTTGGTTACTATCACGAGTGGCATCGCTCAAGGCTTTCAACGCGGTACGCGTCATCTCTTCAAGGGAAGGATACACGTTGTTCTGGTATCGGCGGTCAATCTCAAAGGGGATGTTGCCATCAGCGAAGAGCCCGAGTAGAGGGAGCTTGGCAGCAGCTCCTCCATTCAAACCGTCAAATCCCCTACGATCACCAACATATGAGAAGCCTTTGGACTTGGCAAGTTTGATAATGTCCTTGTTGTCGTCACGGCAGCCTCCGTTACTGCCTGGAAGGAAATGGCATCTTCCTCCTCCAAGAAGAAGGTCAAGTTGGCGACCCAGTGGGTGGTGTTCTCCGATTTCCTGCTCTGCAATCAAATCCTCGTAGGAGCGGGAGTTGGCGTGGGCAGCAAAAACTGCAGGGGTTGCATCGGTAATTCTAGTAGTAGCAACCAAACCGGTTTTATATCCGGCAGCCTTTGCACCTTCTAGGACGGTACCACAAGGGGTGTGGTCGGGCAGGACAGCGATAGCACCGTTGTAGGTCTTCTTTCCACAAGAAAATGCAGTGGCACCAGCCGCAGAGTCAGTGATTGGGCTATTGGAGGATCTGGTACGCGACTGGCCGATCAGGTGGCCGTCTAAGTAGAGGACGTGCTCGGTTCCAGTCTGCCACTGACGGAAGGCTCGAGCCATGTCGACACTTTCAGGGCCCATTCCATCGGAAACCATGAGGATAACGTTTCGCTTTCCGGCTGGTACATCCCTGCGCTGCTGTTCACCGACAGGCTCCGATGCCTGAGCCTGGGGTAAAACTGCCATAACGGTGACAATGGCAACTGCTGCAGCAGCGGCTGTCTGCGACCAGGAGAAGAACCCGGGGCGACGCCGGGAGTGTTGGTTGGGCGCCATGCTATAGGGGAACTGCTGGTCCGGGTATTTCCGAAAGGGACAAGTTATAGAGTAAGTGAATGCTGGAAGGCAGCACACTCAAAATGCTGTAGTCGACTCACTGCTGTATTCCGAGGAAGGGAGGAATGAGGGATATGATAGGGCTATATATACTTATATGTATATCCATAGTTCTGCCAATGGAGGGACTGGGGTCCCTTGATGATAGACCTTGTCTATCACAAGTCCACGTGCAGCAATAATCCCTCGATTGTTGACTCTTCGGCAACAGTCTTAATTTGAAGGGCAAGGCAGATTCCGCCTGCTGCCAGTAGTAGCGGTGGACATGGTTACTGAACAAGACAATGCCCTCTTCGAATTCTGCATCTCCGGCCTCCGAGGCATACTTATGTGGATAATACCCTGCCATTCAACAATAAATATTCTTTAGGCTTTCCAAGAGAAAAAGGAGGGGTACTATTCGCGCCTAGGCCGGGCAAAGCTCCCTTCTATGGAACGAAGTATACCATGACCACAACTCCATAGAGACGCCGAGTCTTGCAGGGAGAGTCTATGGTGTAAGTTAGAGCCTATGAGCTGATTGCCGGCTGCCATGAAGGAGATTGATGAGCTCTTCGCCCTCGGCTCAAGAACAGTTCTCCGCCCTTGGCGCGCTGGATCCATCTTGTGGGGAGCTCTTGGGTATATATCGCGGCCATATAGACGGGCAAATACGCTTCATACGCCTATTTTACCACCTCATGGCGCCTACCGGCACCGCGACTGGCGCTGAGCTTCTGGCTTGCAAGACATCTTGCGCGACTAGGGGGAGATCTCCCGAAAAATTTCTCGGTCCATTTCTGACAAGGTTGAATATCCCTGTTGCTTGGGCCGTGGACTCCGGGCCTCGAAAATCTCTTAGAGGGCTGCACGTCTGAGACCGCGAATGATTATTTCCGGGCTCTTAGCACCAAACTGCCGCAATGCACACGATGGAGAGGAAACGGCCTATGTATGGGCATGCTTTTATTCGGACGACGAAGATGAAGTGAGGTTGAAATTGAGGTTGGGTTTAAGTGGCGAGTCGACGGTTATGACGTAATCACTTCCGTCGGGCTCGAGCTCCAGCTCCCAACCTCCAAAACATCAAAACATTTCAAAACATCGCAGTCTTCATCATCACTACTGACTCTCCAGAGTGACGGAAGCAAAAAGGACAGACTGCTGCCGGGGCTATGGACCTGGCCCTTGAGCATGCCGCAGACCTGTACGCCTAACAACCGGCCTTGTCGGCACAATGTGGGTTTCGTGCTAAATGAATGCTAAGACGCCCAGGAGCTCGCTAGCTGACAGTTATTTCTTCAATAGCTCCGACAGGCTACATATATTGTTCCTAGCACTGGCCAGCGTGTACACGGAACCCCTAATCTATCAGCCGGACATGACGGAGACGATGAACACACTCCATTGCTGCAGGGAAGCCCTCGCGCCGAAGCTGAAGATGACGGACCGGAGCGTGCGGGCTGGATGCGCCAGGCGACGGTGATGGCTGGCAGGTTACGTTCGTTTATGCAGTCAGAGACAGGAAAAGGCATTTTGAAATGCAGTCTTGCGTATCTGTTGGGTTCGATGGCGACGTTTGTCCCAGTGCTATATCGATTTCTCGGCGACCAGTCTGGGAAGCATACTGTTGCGACTGTCACCGTATACTTCCACCCGGCCCGAACAAAAGGTAGCATGATGGAGGCATTCATACTGGCTTTCATTGCCTTTTGCTATGCTGCCTTTATTTCGATCACCAGTATGAGTGTTTCCGTGATCTTTCAGGACGGGCTCCACATGCTTCCCCTCGGGCATGTTATTATCTTGATCGTCTTCTGCGGCGGCGGCCTCGGCTTCATCGGATGGGTAAAACAGAGACGGGGCGACCCACTGGTCAATGTCGCATGCTCGCTTGCTTCTCTTGCAATCATTACTGTCATGACGAAGGAGGGATCTGTACAGCGAGGTGACCTGTCTTTTGCTAAAATCATCCAGGTGTTCAAAATGGTTGTCATGGGAGTTCTGGCGACAATGACGGTCTGTTTTGTAGTATTTCCTATCTCTGCAAAGAAGAAACTACGCCAAAATATGGTTGATATGACAGATTCTCTCTCTGATATGCTGGAGATCATCACGGAGAGTTTTATATACGGCGCATCAGGCCTTGAGAGCAGCCTTGAACAACGGCCTTTCCTTGATGCGTCATGCAAGAACAAAGCTGCATACTCGAAGATGGAAAAGCTTCTTAAAGAAGCTAAGTTTGAGCACTTTGTTGCCGGCACTGAGGCAGAATACCGGCTTGAGAGGAAATTAGTCCGTTGCATCCAGGACATATCCCAGAGTATCGGTGGACTTCGAAGTGCTGCAGCCCTTCAATTCGATATCCTAAACCAATTCCAACAGCCGCAACAGGATATAACAACATTTGACACCTTGCGATTTCTGCACAATGGATCTCCTCTCCGTCTCCTCGACAGGCAATTTACATCTATCCGTTCCGATGGCCTCCATACACCACCGTCTGCTGCTACAACAATACGCTCTCCTGAACGCTCTCAAACAGCAGACACACCTACTGAGTTCGTTCAAGCTCCCGCAGATATGTTTGAAAGGTTTATTACTCACCTTGGACCTTCAATGGTATTTATTGAACCTTTTCTTTGTGTTTAAAACTCTAGAACGCAATGCGACTAACCGTAGCACTCCATAGAACTCTTTGGCATATACCCTAAAGGAAATCCTAGGAGAACTTCCTTATGGCCCAGCTCCAGATTATAAAGTTACGGTTAATAATAAGTTTCGAACAAGCCTCGAGCGCGCACTTGACCTATACCGGCACGCTAGAAATGATGCTTTGAACATAATATACAGCCAGAAGGATTTAATACTTGCTAAGGGAAAGCCCCTTGGAGTTGAGGCGGACTTAGAAGAAGTTGCAGCTAGCTGTGGTCACTTCAGTTTCTCTCTCCTGGAGTTCGGCGAACAGCTTAAAGAATTCCTCACCATTCTTGATCAACTTCAATTAGAAGCTGACGAGCGCCCAAATGGAAGAACATGGCGTTGGATCATGCCATGGACTTCGGATCGGGAGCAAGATGAAAATGTAGGATCACTTGATTCTGGTTTGTCCCCACTGGTATCATCTATATGCACTACCTTGTTTTCCAACTAACTTTGTGCGCAGGAGACCCATTGGAGGACAAAAATAAAAAGGATAAAGCAAGTGATGCCCATTTCACCAAAACCACTTTCAGGTACAAGTTTTGGAAGGCACTGCATGTGTTTCGACGTGATGACACGAAGTTTGCCATTAAAGTCGGTGCCGGCGCTGCCCTATATGCACTGCCTTCATTCATGCCCGAAACTAGGCCAATATACTCTGCCTGGAGAGGGGAGTGGGGTTTAGTATCTTACATGCTTGTATGTTCAATGACAATAGGGGCATCGAATACCACCGGCTACGCTAGGTTTCTTGGCACATGCATCGGAGCCATTTGCGCCCTTGCTAGTTGGTATGTTGCAAAAGCGAATGTTATCTTCCTTGCTTTATTTGGATGGGTAATGTCTTTTTGCACTGCTTATATCACGATAGCTCGAGGCAATGGCCCTATGGGGAGGTTCATCATGCTTACCTATAATCTCGTTGTCCTCTATGCATATGCTTTAGCTAAAGAGGGGGCTGACGACGGCGTGGGCGAAGGGGGAGAAGACCCCGTGATTACTGATATCACTCTTCATAGAGTGGTTGCTGTGTTTGTCGGTATATTATGGGGTATCATAATCACCAGGATTATTTGGCCGTCCAGTGCAAAACGGAAACTTAAGGACGGTTTGAGCGTACTTTGGCTTCGTCTCAGTGTCATCTGGAAACGCGACCCGCTCTCTACCATGATACAAGGAGGACCGACATCTCCTTATTTTGACGCACAGGAAAGGATCAAGTTACAACTTTTCCTAAACCACCTAGACTCGCTTTTGGTATCAGCAAGGTCAGAATTTTCGTTAAAGAGGCCATTTCCAGATGCCGAATATAAGGTCCTTGTTTCAGGGTCTAGAAGGCTGCTTGACGCCTTTCAGGCCATGAATCTTGAGATAATGAAAAACCTTACTGCTTCCGAAGGTGAAGCGGCAATGTTGAGATACACTTTGCGGGAAAGGATGCAATTATCTGCTAGAATAAGCCATTTGTTATCAGGTATCTTAATCTTTTCGTTTATGCTGAACTATTTTCTGGCCGATAATTGGGAGTCTAACGCAGCAATAGTTATGGCATCTTCGATGAAACTGGGATATGCATTGAATGAGGTTCTTCCAGACACCGAACACGCTCGAGATCGTCTTTTGGCCCGTCTCCATCATTTCAGGAATGATAAACAGGCCTCTCGATTGACCACCGATGAAGACTATGCTCTTCTATATGCATATGGTATGTTTTGAGCCTCCCTTCTCATTATTGATAGAACCTAATAGCTCATATCGGTATTCTTAATAGCACTCGTTACTGCTCAACTATCAAAGGAGATCGTGGTGTTAATGCAAGGCGTAAGAAAGCTCTTTGGAGTTATTGATGAGGATGCTATTACTCTTCAGTGATGGTCCGTTTACTGTTTGACTATATACCCCCTGCTGCAAGTACCTATTTATTTCTTTGCGAACATACATTCCCATTCTTGCCATTCTTTACGGTCAAGCAATGTCGTCTTCTCCCTGGCTTCTATAAAACTTATCGATTATCATATAGGTAGATAATATATAGTGAGAAATGGTATATACATAGCAAATTCAAGAGCCGAAAACTCCTCGGTCCTGTAATCTTATTCTCGAATCAACCGCATATATACATATACCCGACTTTTATGAGAGATATACACTCTAATATATTATAAACTCCCTATCTACCAGGCAAACCATGCCCATGTAGAGTGAAGAAAGGCTGTCCTCCCTTATCGCCAACCTCCTTTTTTGATAGTTGCTTGTCCTGCTTACATAAGCCATCCTCCTTCAAACGCCGACGCCGTTTTTCTCGCTGCGACGACGAGACAAACCATCGACTTTGGCTTCAAGCGAGCGAAACTCCATCAGGCGCACGTTAGGCAAGGATAAGCGCCGGCAGACATCGGCATCTTCTCTGTTATTTAGATGAGGGCCTGAGCCAGCCTGTCCTGGCCTCGCGCGAGCGCCTGGCCACCTCGATCGATATCAACACCTTCACCATGCAGATCGACCCTGCGGCCCTAACAGGGACGACCGACTTTGCTACGGTTGCGCCGGCGTCTACTACAACCAAGCCTGTCTCGACTGGTACCCCGATTGTCCAGAAAACGACTAAGGCGCTCATTTCTGTTCCGCGCCTTGATGTCGAGCCTATTTATACCGAGCTCAAAAGCGCAATCGGGGATGGTTGGTCCGAGTATAAGCAGGCCATCACACTCTTCTTGCTTGGTACGTCGAAGCAGTAATAACGTCTATTCCATGGGGTTCGGTGTGCTTACCATATTGTCTTTTTGTTAGGGCACCTTAATCAAAATGAATTTACCCTTCGAGCTGCGCCATTGCTGGCCGTTGACCCGAAGCGCGAACGACTTCACAATAATTTCGTCTGCGCCTTGCTGGGAAATCTGACTAGGGACCTTCCTGACCATGGAGTTGCGAGCTGGGTTTCCGCAAATGACAAGCCGACAGTGGTGTCCAAACCGGCCTCTGGAGATGCCGCTGAACAGCGCCTTAAGACCGAGGTCATGCAGCTCCCGCCGAGAGATAGGCGAAGATTGAAAGCGATCCCAGAGGTAAGCATCCCACTAGAAATACAAAATTGTTTGGCCCGTTGAACCTGCAATTCCGCTGACATGGTAATTATAGCCCGATCCAAGCACCCTTCCCAACCCTCTCGAGGAATACCAACTGGCAAGACAGATCAGGCTTCCGGACCAGGTTCCTGCGAGCGCCGGCGGCTTAAACAAAACAAGTATGAACTGCTGTTAATTGCATCTATTTTGCAATCAATATCTAACGGTTAATAGACTGGGAGCTTGAGATTCGTAAACGATATGCTCAACCTCTAGCATCAGAAACTGGAGAGTTCCCTGACTCCGAATCAATATATGCGCGCATGACACCTATTTGCTATGAGGAATCCATATCGAATGGAGCCACTTTCGCATGCGCGACTTACATGGCTATTGCGACTGAGAATTTTGTAAAGACATTTCTCTCTAATGTCTTCGGCCGGACCAAGTGTAATGGCCCCTCGGGAACTATAAATGGAATGACAACAAGGAAATATCGCCGCCAATTAGAACGTGAAGAAATGGCATTTACAAGAGGAGAGCTAGTTAGAAATACCACCAACGGCCTTCTCCCTGTTGAAGCAAAGGAAGCGAGCAATCGCCAACCGTTGGGGCTACGTGACCTCAAATTGACGCTTGACATCGCGCCTGGGGCTCTTGGACACATGCCCCTTATCATTAGCCAGATAATGGGGGGATATCTTGAAGAAGAGCTTGAAGCAGAAAACCAATGCTACATACAAGAGGCCAATACTGCTACCGATGGCGCTGATCATATATCCTCTGGAGACGAGATGGATATCGATGAAGAGCCTTGGGACTGGGACGGTGCTACGGCTGCGGACCATAGCCAACTCAACTCGATTCTTGATGAGTGCCTTTCTATGGCATCCTGATGTACTGGTCTGGAGTCGAGCGGTGCATATTAATTGGCGCAAGCACTGGTTTTTTTTTTTTTTTTTTTTTTTTTTGGATTTTTGAATACTATTTTGTCTACCATGGAGTTGTGTTTCCGGATGATTTGCATTGGAAGGCTGGGTGGTTACGCAACGCTGAAGAACGTATTTATTGTTAATCTATACATTCATCCCAAGTTCGCAAATGACGTAGCGGGCTCACTGTCAGATATATGTGTGAAGTATTTGGTGCATTCAATACGCCTGGTAAATAGCATGTTCCCTCATAATAGGAACCTTTTACTAATCGCTAGACATGATATACTTTAAAAAGTAGGTATCTATAAATGAAATCATTATGCTGTGCCCTATTTACCCCCTAACATGGAACTCCAGTTTGCAAATAATAGAAGAAACGTAGCCGTTGACATGAAAATGTAAGATATAGGCGGCGTATTCGTAAGAGAAATGACCCAACATGGCCAACAATCTTATACCACAACCTATTCCAAGCGATTGAGTGTAATCTTCAAGATCTCTTCGGTGGTTTTATGAGCATTAGCAGGGTCTTTGCTCACTGTCTGCCAGATTTCTCCATGTTTCGGTTCCGTAGCAATGCACTTTGTTAGGACATCTTCCCGCTTCTCCTACATGAAAGATCAGACGTTAGCAAGACTGAACTCGAAAAAAGGAAGCTACTGAAAAGAGGCAAGGACTTACATCTGTTCCATGCTGAAGGAGAAATTTATAGTACCATGCCCAAACATCTCCCAGATCGCTATTCGCAACGATTGCCTTTTCAAACCAGGTCATGGCTTTCTCCAGCCGTCTTTCACCCCAGAATATACGAGCAACGGTGACAAAGAGAATAGGATCGTTGTCCACTTTCTTAATAGCCTCCAAGCTTCGAGGTTTCCGGTGTGTGCGAGGTTCAAGGTGCCATATGCTTTCACTCCACAAAAGACCTGAATTCGGGACTTCTTGCAGAGCCTTCGACATAAGGGATTTAGCCTGGCTGAGATTATTTGCTCGGCGTTCTACCCTGACACTCTCGGTCCAAAGTTCTGCATTCTTTGGAACAGCAAGTCGAGCGCGATCAAGTACTGATCTGGCCTTCACAACAACTCCAGCTTTCTCTTCTAGTCTTGAAGCAAGGAGCCAAAGCGGCACTGACTTGGGGCATGCACGGGTCCCTGTTCCGTATGCTTCCCGAGCTTGCTGGATTTGCCCGTCACTTTCATATATTTGCCCCTTAAGCATCCAAAGCTTGTCTGCTTTAGGGTATAGCTGTAAACCCTGGTTGACCAAATCCAAAGCATGGTCTCTATTGCCGAGCTGGCGCTCATATGCCACACTCTTGATCCAAACTCTGTCTGTGCCAGCCTCTCGCCGAGCGGTTGACAGTAGTTCTCTAGCCTGTTCGATTTGATTAGTATCAGCCTCGAGTTTCACTGCCGCGAGCCAGATGTCTTCATTGTTGGGGTTCTGGTGGAATGCTCGCCCAAGAACCCGCCGTGTATTGTCGATCTCGCCAGCCTGCCACTTCTCTTTGGCTAACTGCATCCATAGTTCCTCGGATCGGGGGCAGGCTTCAACGGCCTTCTCAAGTAGCTGCCAGAGACTTTCTTTGGTACCATGGTTCCGCTCTAGGTCTGCCGCAGCAAGCCACACCGACTTCTTATTGACAAAGATGCGGAGTGCATAGGCATATATTGCCCTCGCAGTCTCATATTTCCCTCTTGCAATACTACCCTTCGCATCTTCCATCCAGATATCCTTTCTATCATCGTCTTCGTCAAGACCCCATCCCAATGTTTCTCGGATAATGGCGTTGCAGGTAAGAATTGCTTCTTCTTCTTCGCATTTTTCAGCCTCAACAATCCATTCTTCCCGCTTCGGCATGGCCGAGTCCCTAGCAAGAGATTGGACAGCCCTTTTCATAACATTTACTTTATTTGCTGTTCCCATTTGCTCTTGTAATCTGGCTGCGGCGATCCAGATATCGCGGCTGGTAGGTACAGCTTTACGGGCTGCGTTAAGGACCTTTTGGGCATTCTCCGGTGTTTCCAACCGTGCAAGTGCCAGCCATAGCTCAACGGAGAGAGGTATTATTTCAGTAGCTTTGGCAAGGAGTAGACGTGCATCCTCGGGGTTCTCTTCCAGGTTCACAGCCTCTTTCCAGATGGTGACTGACTGGGGTACGTGCAGAATGGCCTGTCTCAGGACATTTTTCTTGGCTCGAGGGTCGGACTCTAGTTTCATAGCTTCGATCCAGAGTCTGGTTGATCGATCGTTATTTTTGATCGCATTTGCGGCGATGATTTTGGCATTGTGGTTATCATTGAGGCGGATATTCTCTAACCAGACATCCTCACTTTTTGGACAAAGTTCACAGCCTCTAGCAATGTAATTTCTAGCGGCTCCAATGCGACCTGCAATCTCTTCTAGACGAGCAATGGCGATCCATCCGGGGGGATGTTTCGGGTTGGTTTTTGTGACCGACTCTAGAAGTGTCCGCACACGTTTGATATCTCCAATCTCTACCTCACCAGCCTTCATCTCAGATTTCGTCAAGCTTGTCAGGTAACCCTTCGGATCAATCGACGTTGCACTGCCAGAGGCAACATCTCCGTTCGAGCCTTCGGCTGCTTGATCCAAGCGAACTTGAAGCACCTTATCTCTAGCTGCACCAATATCTGCAAAATTGGTGATTGTGCCGTCCGCATTTTCACCTCGAGGAACGTATGACTCGGTCCCGTCGTCGTTGATGGTAGTGCTAAACTCAGTTGAGTCTCTGGCGTTCGCTATGACGCTGTCTGGTACAGCATAGAATCTCTGGCGCATATTTTGCCTGGCTCTTCGGTTTTTGCCTGTGAGGTCTCCAACTTCAGGAATATTAGCCCAGTCCTCGTCGGAGACCGAAGCTAGTGACCGCTTGAGATCTGCGAATTGTTGTTGTATTTTAGGATTTTTTCTCTCGTACTCTTCCATTTCCTGGCGTTCCCGAGCTTCCCTATTATAGCACGATGTGGCTTATGTTGGTAATCTGTTCAAAACTAAAGGGAGTTCTAGGACAAGATAAACTATTGGGTTCTTGCACAGACTCAAACTGGAGTAGAAGGGGGAGTATTAAACATACCTTCTCGCTTTGCGCCTTTTGTCCATCTTCTCATCCACAGCCTGGTACACCTGGTCCGCTTCGTCGTCATCTCGGTCATATTGACCATAGGCGAATAGGCCGGTCTCGTTCTCTGGGTCTTGATACCGGTCATCGTCCTCCTCCTCTTTATCTGCTTTCCCCCCCTTTTCCCCCCGAGTCGAAGCACCATACGCTGTCGGAGGTGCAGTGCCCAGCAGCGCAGCCCGCTTCGCGAGGGCTTCCTGTATCTGTTCTGGCGTAGGGCCTTCCCGCGCTGGCCCAAGATCAGACCGAGTCGTGAAACCAGTAGCACCACGGCCCAGTCCAGCAACGTAGTTTTCGGGTGCCGGCTGGCTGAGAAAATCCTTGCGCCCTGACATCGTCGGGGATATATGTAGCTGTTTATGTAGTCCTTTTCTTGTTGGCTTCAACGAAGCTCGAAGCTGGACAGGCACCCTTGAATTTTATATACCTGCGGATCAACATACTTCCGGGCTGTGGTTTTTTTTTTTTTTTTTTTTCCTTTTTTTTTTCCAAAACACAAAAAAGAGCACTAGGAGGATATTTATAAGACAGATATCAGTGATATCAGTGAGCATTCGGCATTCGGCTGCAAGACGGGGCCTGACACAACAGACAGCCGCCAGAGAAGGTCAAGATGCCCAAAGCAAAGCAAGGGAAGCGCAATAATGCGGCACAGGCGAGCAGTCCCTATGCGCAGGCCGTCGCCAAAACCAAGGCAGCCCACAACATATTCCGCATGAATACAGATATAGGCCAGCACGTCTTGAAGAATCCTGGAGTAGCTCAGGCTATTGTGGATAAGGCAGATCTAAAGCAAAGTGACGTAGGTTTTACTGTCCGCTGTTTGGGGGTGCTTCAGCTAATCTCAACCTGTAGACTGTGCTAGAAGTCGGACCTGGTTCTGGAAACTTGACCGTCAAGATCCTGGAGAAGGCCAAAAAGGTCATAGCCGTGGAGTTGGATCCAAGAATGGCGGCAGAACTCACAAAGCGTGTACAAGGAAAGCCGGAACAGAAGAGGCTGGAAGTCCTGCTTGGAGATGTTATGAAGACAGAAGTACCTTACTTCGATGTCTGCATAAGCAACACTCCATATCAGGTATGCATTTTTAAATGAAATGACCATCTTCTGGGTGTGGGATATAAGAAGCGCTAGACACTGACTACTGGCGTATAGATTTCGTCGCCGTTAACCTTTAAATTGCTAGCTACGAACCCGGCACCCAGAGTATGCATCCTCATGTTCCAGCGTGAATTTGCAATGCGACTGTTCGCAAAGCCGGGGGACAAGCTATACAGTCGTTTATCCGTGAATGCGCAAATGTGGGCAAAAATAGATCATATCATGAAAGTGGGCAAAAACAACTTTAAGCCGCCGCCTGCTGTCGAATCTAGTGTGGTTCGCATTGTCCCGAAAGTCCCACGGCCGGATATTAGCTACGATGAATGGGATGGTCTTCTTAGAATTGCCTTTGTTAGGAAGAACAAGACACTGAGATCTAGTTTCCTTGGAACTACTAGCGTTGTGAGTATGCTAGAAGCTAACTACTGCACATGGTGTGCCCAAAACAATATCCCAATTGATTCAGACCTCCTCGATGGTGACCAGCAGATGATCACTGAGGAAGATGATGACCAAGGCGAGGAGGAAGTTGATGAAATAATGGACGTTGACGACGAGGATGACGTTCCTGACTTCTTTAAAACGGAGAAGGTCCAGACAGCCTCCTCCAAACCTGGTCCCACAAAACGTGGAAAGGTGACAAATCTCGTCCGAGAAAAGATCAGACAAGTTCTTGAAGATGATACCAAGCTCGCGGACAAGCGTGCCCGGATGTGTGACGAAGGGGAATTCCTGAAGCTTCTTTGGGCATTCAATCAAAAGGGCATCCACTTTAGCTAGTCGAACATCATGATTCTATTTCATGAATACGCTCTAAAGTGGTCTATGCAGTTGAGTGGGGTCTTTCTACAGCAGCGCCGCCTGACCTGAGATGCGCACTTGAATCTTGAAACAAGCTTTGCCATATGAAAGCTTCACTCAAGAGCAGCTCTATATCCTTCTCTGTCCACTCCCGCGTTGGAAGCGCCTGGAGGAACATCATAACCTCCTATCCCACAGTCAGCATGTGCCATGGAAGTTTAACAATAACGGTCAACACCAACCTGAAAATCCATCTTCAGCAGCTGCTCTGACCACTTGACGAGGAAAGCAGCGCAAACATATAAGTGAAACCGTGAAAACCCTTGCTCCTCTGCCTGGAATTCAATTAGCATAATCGGTTGGGGTTTCAGGGAGCTTTGAGGTACGCTACCATATATGTATCCCACATCCTTATTGTATTTTTGATGCTGATTTCTCGCATAAGTAGACAATTCATCCATCGAAAGCTGAATTGCATGAACTCGACTCCCTCGCTCTCGAGGTGTTTGGTCAATGCTAAGTCAATGCGCCTCGTGAGGTCATGAAGTGCATTAACTTGCCTGTGTATCCCAGGCTGTGCATAAATATAATTGTCTTGGATGCCGTCAAGAAGTTTGGTCAAGCACCAAAAGGAGTCTGCTTCGACAGCATTGATCACTGGTTGCGGTAGCTGCCCAGGATCCATGCCTTGCTCAATATCGGAATCCGTAATGTATGCGCCGAGAAAAACCTGCCAGAAAGGAGTGACAAGATCATTTATCCCTTGGACATACCCACTTGCAGGGTGTCGAATTGCCCAAACATAGAGTATTCGCTCGAGTGACCGTTGTGTTGCCTCGTAGGCATAAAGGGGTATATGGGGGTTAGTTCGTGGGATATCAATACTGATTTGATGCCAGATTGCCTCATCAATCCCTCTCCCACCCCCTAAATTTGGAGTAGAGGAGGTAGCAGGCACAGCTTTCGAACCAATAGATGAATTGCGCTCGAAGGCTTGCCGTACACCATCGAGATATTCCTTTCGTTTACGCTCTAATGTTGAGACACGACGGTCGCTGTTCGCGGGCAAGTACCCGAGCAGTAGTTGCCAGGTCATTGCCCTGACTTCTTCTGGAATGCCAGACCAAGCTAGATCACGAAGCTCAGGCAACGATACGGTACTTGATTGGAGTATTCGTTTAAACTTGTTCACTCGACTTATTCGAGTAGAATGAGCTTCAGTCTCCTTTGCACTAGCTCCAGGTGGCGGCGGTGAGTGATTAATTAAATTTAATGAGTTTGCGGGGTCTGGTATATCATAATTAGCCAGTCAAATAGAATAGCAATACGCATAAAACTAAACATACCCTTCAATATATCTTTATACTGCGGCCGGAGTATCTTGCCCTCTGATTTATTTGCTGTAGGATAGGTTAAACTCGACCGTTCCTCTGCGATGTCTGCACTGTTCGCTCGGAGGCGCATACTGTGCATACTCGGAATCAGGTTTGAAGTCTTTACATGGCCGCTTGGTTCAGGAGTGGACTGGGTTGTCTTCACCGGAAGGCTATAACCCGGCGATGGCTTGGCCCGTTGTCGGCGCATGTTGGTAACACTCGGAAGTCCGAATTCGTCTTCATCGTCCTCGTACCCTATTTCATCACCGTCATCGTCGTCATCTATATCTGGTACTGAGCCTCCAGATCCTTGGGAAAGGAAGCTGCTATATGGGTGCTGTGAAGATAATGCTCTTTTGGCAGTTTTTCCACTGTTCGCGTCGCGGACCCTGCTTGAGCTGGGGGACAGCGATGGCCGCGACGGTGTGGACGATCTTGAACTAGGAGGGACACCCCTATGCCGGTTCCTAAGTCAGTATTCATGTTCATAGAATTTTTGAAATGGCTGTATCAGCAAAGGGGGCAGAGACATACTTCAACATATCTGTATGGGCGTAGGAAGCTCCGACAACGGTGTTTTGGTTGAACGGAACATGAGGGCTTTGCGGTCGAGAAGAGGACGATATTGACCTCCAGAACGGGAGTCCTCCTCGACTATATAGAAAGTCAGTGGCTGTTATGTGAATAAGAGGGAATGGCAGTGGCAGTGGGGGCGGGGAGTCGATAACGTACGAAGACGTATGGTCTGTGGATTATCGCATGTTATCAGCTTATCAGTAATGTTTGACTCCCTGGCAAAAGTTCGCAAACAATAAAAAGAGAGATATTGATCTGGGAGTATGGGGTAAGGCATCTCGAGTCACGGACCGACCTGGACCATTTCCTGTGAGCTGTTTGTTAGTTTGAAAGAGTCCCAGCAGATGGAGGAGTGCCGTATAGCTAGCAAACTGCACATACCTGCGGCGTGTGGTGCTGGTCTTGTCGCCCCTTTTTACTCGACATTGTGGCGGCCAGCAGGTACAAAATCAATACAGTGAGAGACCCCTAGGCACCCGCTATGCAACTATGTCTCGCTCCAGCATCTACCCTCCCTCGACGGCGGCGGCTGTCAAGCTGTCTGGCTGTCATCTTCGCACTGCTTTTGTCGTTGACGTTGGATGTTCTTTTTAGCCTCTGATGGTTCTGCTTAGTCAGCCAAGCCACCCTCGAGCGATGAAAAAACCATCCAACCTCGCCGGCTTTCTCTCTGCTTCTTGCTTCTTGACACTACACACGCACACGCACAAGAGCGCTGCCTTGCAGCTTCAAGATATCGCGAATAACGACCTGAACTAACGAGACTCACACAGTGTATCTAGCTGTCGGCGGTAGCCTGAGTTTTTACGACCTTTCAGTCTCCTTTTTGGCTTGCTACCCGAGGAACCATGACTGAGCCAGAGGACCTCGAAGAGGATCTCTTCGCTGACCTGTAAGCTGCTCTCGCTTGCATTATCGTTGTTTTAGATCTTTTGTTGCTGCTTTCTTGAGCTTGCATGCGGTAGGCATTTTCTAATTCTGACCTGCTGGATAGGTATGATGCCGATGAGACCCCGGCAACAGCATCTGCACCTCCCGCCACTGCACAAGCACCGTCCCAGCCTCCTCCTACTATCAAGACAGAGGTAGCAGAAACATCCAGCTCTACACAGCCTGCCGCGACTCCGCAGCAGCAGCCTGCTCAAGAGCAGAAACCAGAGCCACCATCAGCCCAGAATGGTGCCCAGGGAACACCCACAGCTGCGGACACTAGCAGTGGTGGACAGGCTTCAAATGAGCCTGAAAGCCAAGGGACAGGTATTAAAGAAGACGGGTAAGTTGTGCCTTTGACTGTTTTGAGTTTCAAATTCCCACTATATTGCCCATTTTACCATACGCTTTACACCTTCAAAACCAATCGGCCAGTTGCGTCGGTTGCCGCCGGGAAAAGAGTTTAAAAGACATTATGGATCTACTTGGATCGTTGGTAGTCCAATTTTCCAGGGTGGACGATATTTTATCTACATGATTTTCCTCTCTATCCGGAAGAAAGGTCGATAAATATCCTCAGTGACTCGCACCAAAGATAACGAAACGCCTCTCGACTGCCGCCTATGCATGGAATATGAATTTGATGGCTTTTAAAGGTCAAAAATGTGGTGTGCGCGCGGATTATGGGATCACACATAGGTGGAAGGGCATCCTTGGTTTACCCGGAACTTTCAGCTGAGCTTGCATGACCCTGACATGGCTGCTGCGCAGTTCTCTATTTGGACATTTAATGGAAAGGGTACCAGGGGCATAAAAGGGTGCTAGCCATAATTCGATGGGGTTTATCAGTTCAGTGGCTGAAAAGAGATCGAGGGTATTTCATGCATTAAAGCCTCTGCACGATTCCGCTGTGGAACGACTATAGTATATCAGATACTATATATCTTGTCGGTATATCTTGATAGAGCAGTGCAAGAAGCAGTTATTTACTTAACTGTCTTCGATGTGGAATATCGAACATTACCTAGCTTCGGACATAGAATCAGGCAGAGGATTATCGGAAAAAAGAACTTCGAAAAATTCCAATTCTCAGTTTATTGAAGCTCGACGGGTGCACAATTACATATCCCACAAAGACCAAGACCAAGAACCACAGATCAATGAACCCTGCACCTAGTTCCGGCATGAGCGTGTGATGACCGTCTGAAGTCAACGTCACATCTCCCTCGACTGTAAAGCGCCCAACAGCACGCTGAGCCCATCGTTTGCGAGAGCTATCACAGCTCTCCTTACTTTTTTACATGACTATGGAGGAAGGAAATCCGTTATCAAAACTTCACGAGATTGTCCATGGGAATGAAGTCCGGCTAGCATACGTCGCCAGCAACCCCCTGACATTCACCAACCACGACGTGTCCATCGGCGCAACATAGATTCTCGACTGATCAGCGCCGAAATGTTATCAGGCACAGAAGCCCTCTTGTCCCTTTCGATGGAATTTTCATTTTCTTGAGGGCGCAGCCACGAAACGATATCTCAACTCTTATTTCTTTTTCTACTCTTTTTTGTCCGTTTTGCTTGATACACCTGCCTCGGACACATGCTTCATTCTCCATGCATACTACACATAGTGAATCTGGGCTAATACTATATATTAAAATAGTAAAATGTTTATTGGTGGATTGAACTGGGAGACTACAGACCGTATGTACAAGCCCTCTCTCAATAGTGAGCTACATATGCCGTGGTGTGTGTATCTGACGATATATGCTTTTAGAATCTCTCAAGGAATACTTTTCCCAGTTTGGAGAAGTCCACGAATGTACTGTTATGCGAGATGGAGCATCTGGTCGATCGAGAGGGTTTGGTTTCCTTACATTCACTGACCCAAAGACTGTAAATACGGTCATGGTCAAGGAGCATTACTTGGATGGTAAAATTGTATGACTCTCTCCTGCGGCATCTGCTATCTTGACCATAACTTTTGCTAACCAGCTTTACAAGATCGACCCTAAACGAGCAATACCCCGAGACGAACAGGAACGGACCAGTAAGATTTTTGTTGGTGGAGTGAGCCAGGAAGCCACCGAACAAGAGTTTAAACAATTTTTTATGCAGTTTGGCCGCGTTGTAGATGCAACTCTCATGATTGACAAGGATACTGGACGGCCTCGAGGATTTGGTTTTGTCACATTTGATAGTGAAGCTGCCGTCGAGGCAACCCTCTCAGTCCCTCTGGAGATTCACGGGAAGGCAATTGAAGTGAAAAAGGCTCAACCCCGTGGCAACCTCAGAGATGATGAAGAGAGCCGGCGGTTAGGCAAACGTGGGTTCCGCGATGATCGATTCAAAGACGACCGTGGCAGTGGGTCCGATTCAGGCCAGCAAAGCAATACCCAGAACCAAACGAACATGGCGGGTGGCATGACACCACAAATGATGGCCCAATATTGGCAACGGATGCAACAATACTTTGCTCTAATGCAGCAGCAAATGGCTTCCGCTCAGGCCCAGGGTATGAATCCAGCCATGGGAGGCATGAACCCGGCTGTCCTCCAACAAATGCAGCAGATGCAGCAAATGCAACAGATGAATCAAATGAAACAGCAGCCAGGTGCTCAGCAAGGAGGAATACCTCCAGCCTCCCCGACACCCCCCAATGCACAAGGAATGCAAGGAATGATGAACCCCATGCAACAACAGATGCAAATGCAACAGATGCAGCAAATGAACCAAATGCCAAATCAAGGCCAAACTGGGCCTGGATTCACAGGTGGCGGCGGTATGGGGGCGCAAATGGGAGGAAACGTTGCTGGTGGGCCCGGCCCAACTGGTTCAGCTGGCACCCCTCCAATGCCTGGAAACTTTGGAAACAACAGGGGAGGTCCAGGATACAATGCCCAGGAACAAATTGCATTCGAACAGCAGAAATATGAACAACAGCAAGCTCGACGGGCGGCCGATCCCCGGACATTCCCGGGATATCAGCAAGGCAACCAATCTTGGGAGGGGATGTATGATGATACCCCTCAACCTAACCTCCCGACCGGTCCTCAGGGTATGGGCCGTGCTGGAAGCGCTGGAGGGCCTATGGGACGGGGTATGTCTCCAAATGTTGGGAATAAGCCTCCGCAGCCAGTTGCATCGCCTCAGCCGCAGAGTGCTCCACCTGCAAATGCCCCTACCGGCCCCCGAAATGCTGGAAGGCCAGGTGCTAACTATCGTGGAGGAGGCCGTGGAGCCCACCGAGGCTTCCATCCCTACTCCCGCGGTTGAATTTGATACCCTTCATCTGTCTACACCATGCCTGCACCTTAGCCTGGAGAGTAGAAAGAGATTCTCGGCCGGGGACAGATATCCGGCTTCTGCTTTTGCAGACTTGTCGCTCCCTATCCGTCTAACTACCTAGGCTCAAATGCTCTTCACGGTATTCCTGATGAGCAGGGTTTGATCTGGTTTTATACTGTCCATGTTTCTTGTCTCTTCTCCCTCTTCATTGTTTACATCGGGGTCGTGAAACTGTCCTTGGGGAGCGGTTAGTTACTCGCCTGTTCATGGCTACTGATCTCCTTTTTCTTCTATCAATCCCCGCTCTAATGGCTTAATGGTGGCCCATATCCAGTTTTCAGCTTCATCTTCACTTTGTGTTATTCTCAGCAACACTTTTAATCTTATTGTTAAATAAACAAGAAAATGGAAGCGATTGCCTAGTTAGCTTTTCTCTTTAGCTATGCAAGTACTTTACTACTACAAGTAGCCAGTATTATATCAGCTATCTAGGTAGTTAAACAGTATTCCTAATAGTTGACTGCTGAGAAAAAGAAGCAGCAAAAAAAATCTTATTTTCATTGCGCAGAGGAAAACGAACGCATGATTCTATCATACAGCTCCGTCACAGCTGGGGTTCTGAAAACCCCCTCGGGATCCTGCTTGGTGTCAATGGCAGCCTTCCAGAGCCTGATGATAGCGTCGCACTTTGGCAGGCAGGTTTGGCGGCAGTCTTTAAAAGCCATAAGTAGTTCGAGGTCGGCGCGGGCATCTGCCAGAGCCACCATCTTTGACCCGGGGGAGATCAGGTTGCCATAGCTATACGGCAGGCCATAAATTTTCTCGAACCCGCCAGCCCATACATATATAAAACTCAGAAGCGTCATTGGTGACAAATCGTAGTCTGTAGAATGTCAAGGTCTAGGAGGACCGAGCCGCCATGGGCCACCGCGTTCCGTCAGTGTTGAGCTACGCCGCCGGGAGCTTTGTAGACGGGCTTCCGAAGCGCCATCATGGTTCTGATGTGCATTTCCTCGGGCTGCTTTGCGGACTGCTCTAGGGAGTCTAACCGCCGCTTCATGGACTCTAGGGTGTCGAGGAGCTCCAACCCTGCCCCATTACCCACGAGACGTTTTGTCTCGTCGACAGTTATATCCGCAGCGGGTGCCCTTTCGAAAAGCTCTTCTCTGGCCCCCCCTTTCCAGTTCTATAGGGAGTGTTAGATAATGCATAGCTAACCGTCGCATAAAAAAGGCAGAGGACGTCTTTATCAACTTGCCTCGATGACGTTTGGCTGATGAGGGAACCAGCATCCTCATCCTGACTAATCAATGCTGATTAATACATTGTTAGTTACATAAGCTGTCAACATCAGATATGGACGTCGCCGTTGACTTACCAGGAATGCGCGAGCAAAGAGATTGTAATCAAACACACAGAGAGAGAGGAGGGAGAGGATGGAGAGGAGGAAGGGGGTTTAATGGCCTGCTGTCACAGCGAGGCGGGCAACGGGATACCACACACAGAACAGACAAACGGGAGAGAGGGAGACAAACACACACAGAGAGAGAGGGGGGGGGGGGAGAAAAGAAGACAAAGGGGCTTTTATATGTTGCTGCTGTTGATAGGGGTTTGCCATCTTGCAAGGCAGGGTTATTAGCGTAAACTGAGGCTTCTTTTATAGACTGCAGCATCCAATCCAACCTGGAGTCGGGTATGAGGTCTCGTGCAAGTATCAGAACCGCGAGGATAATTAAAATTGTTAGTATCGATGATTTCGCCGAGGGTAGAGAATGTTGATCAGCGAGGGTATTTTTGTATTCCGCGTCTTCAGAAATGTTCGTTGCCCCCTTCTGCCAGTAGAACCGGGCAAGTAGTCCATGTTGCAAGGACGCATAAGATAGAAATGACCAACATTCAGACCAGCCTGTACACCTTCGAGTTTCCATTCGGTGGAAAGCACTAACCAAGCCTTTGTTATACAGTGTTGGCTATAAATTTCTAATATTTTGTTGAATACACGCGCGGTGTCTGGCTCTAATGCGAGTGTAGCAGATTGAATTGGAGTTCAATTATTACATCCACTCTCCCGCACCCCTATCTAAACATATTCAACTCTGCTAAAAGTGATAATATATAACAAGGCAAGCAGTTATAAACGGAACACAAGATTGAATAGAAAGAGGGGGTTCGACTTTGTCCATTAGAAACCAGACTTCCATCTCTAGCCTAGAATTCAACTCCAATACGCCAGAAAACAGAGGAAAAAGGTGCCTCAGATCTCAGATATTTGGTATGTAGGCCTGTTTCGCCAAATAACTCCCAAGGTTCCTAAAAAAAAGTAATGACACGCATAATCCTAGCTTGCATGAAGCAGGACTTTCGGTTCAAACGTTGTGTGATAAACGTACCTATGTACAAAGCAAGGCGGTACCAAAGGCATGAGTGAAAGGAAGAGAAAGCGAAGAGAGTAAAATGGAAAAAAAGAAAAGGGCAAGGGAAAGGGTAAGAAATAAATAGTAAAAAAACATAGAAGATGGGGCCTGGAGTCCAACACAATAAATGTGTAGAAAACTTGTTAGAGAATAAAATGGTTAGAAGCAAAGGATACAAAAAGGAAAAGGAGTGAGGAAATGAGTGTTTAGTGCTTTGGCTTTGCAGGCCTGCGTCGAAGCCCAAAGTCTTCTTCTTGAAGTTGTCGAATGAGCTTTATGCTATCAGGGTCAACGTCGGCTTCTGCGAAACTAGTTCGGTCATGTGTCCTTCTTGAGGATGGCCCATGGCCGTCATTTGCACGGTGAGATGATCCGGGTCTTGAGGAAGTCTTTGACCTGACTGGAGAAGACGGGGATAGGCCCGAGGCAGAAGAACGGTCCTTGGATGAGCGCTGCTTTTGCCCATCTGCAACTTTGGTGTTGAGGGAAGGGTAGCGGGATTGGTGATAGGATATAGAGGTTGGGGTATGAATTGATAAGGGCTTGTCCGTATTTCGATCTCCATCTGCAGCTTTGCCCTTTTCACCATCTAACGAGCCAGGAGCTCCATCAATATCATCGACTAGGGATGTTGGAGGGGATACTAGGCTGCCAATTGGGAGTATGGAATCTGGGGCAATTGGATGTTCAGAAGGAGCTTCTGCCTCTGAGTTTCCAGCTGGAGGAGACGAATAAAGAGGGCTGTCTCGTGGGAAGTTAGACTTGAGAACATGCACCTTGTCTTTTGAACTATCGATTTTGGAATCTTGAGCAGAATCTGGATCATTCTTCGCGCGGGAAGATGCGTCTTCGGTACTGCGTGGTGATTTATTCTCACCGCGCTTTTGCTTTTTCGGAGGGCTTGATTTCTCATCTTCGGGACGTGAACGCTTTGTTTTGGGCTGCTCTTGGATCTTGACCGGGTCAACTCGACCGGCTTCATCATGGATGCATCGGCGCTGATATGTGTTAACATAAGCGTTTAATGAGGTAATAAGCGAGGGGATATACTGACCTTACTCTTCCGACATTCCTCGCAGGCCTTTATTCTGCCTTTCTTGCTGGAACTTGACGATCCGGGACTAGTTTCCTGAGGTCTCTTCAACCCATTTCCGCCCGCATTTGGAGGATTGGAGCCGGAAATGCTTTCCTGGTGTGGTACATCATTGCGATAAGGTAGAGAATCTGCATTTGCCCTATCAGTGGAATCGCCAGGCCGTGATGTAGTGAGGGCTGTGTCTCCCCCATTTAAACCGAGTGAAGGACCTTTAACAGTTTCTTGATCGGAGCTAGCATCGAAAGCACCACCCTCCTTGTGACGACATTTGATACGGCGTTTTCGGCAAGGGTCACAGGCGATTCTTTTAGGACCGAGGCTCCCAGATTTAGGAGTCTGTCGTGGGTTGGACTCCAAGCCTTTGTTTTCAGCGACAGAAGGTCTACGTGTCTCTTCAGCAGGTGTTCCACTGCTAGAAGAAGCAGAGACGTCTCGCAGAGGCGTACTAACTGCAGGTTGGGATCCCTGATCTGACGGCTTCTGTGCATTGTTTAGTGATGGTCTCGACTTTTGAGAGCCACTCATAGCACGTTCAGACTGTTTGCGTGGTCGAGTGCTTCGGCGTTTGTCAGACATGTCGACTTTTACATCCATGACGATTGCTCCAGGACGGGTCCACTGAGGTGCAGGTTCATTACCCCGTTTCCAAGCCACCCAGACTCCGAATTTCTGAGCAATATCAACGGGGTCACCCTGGCCTTTGGGAATAGATCTGCTGACGGCATTTCTCGTTTCCTTCGTGACGCCATCGACTTTGTAGCCGCCTGCAATCAATGCAGTTCTCAGAATGTATTTGGCCAATTCAGGAAGTCCGTCAATTTCGCTCTGGGAGTAGAATTTGGCGTTATAATAATCCGACCCTGGATCCTGACTAGCAGCAAATTCCTCTGCTTCTGGGTGATAAACGGGGTTTTCACGATGGAATTGGTAGTTCTCGTCTTGAGCAAAGGCATCCTGAAGCCTCGGCGGTAGCGGGTCATCAGCCAGATATTTCAGGACAGTTAACCACATAATCTTTTGGAAAAACGGATATCGGAATTTTCGCGGGACTTTGGCGTCCTTTTCCATCTTCGTGATCTTGAGCTGCATCGCGTAATTCATTCTGGTCAAGAAGTTACCACCTATAACCAGGCTGTCCTCCGGTGTCCAAACCGCATGAATCCAACCAGATGGAATCAACATTGTGTCACCCTCGGAGAGGTCTACTCGATAACACTCTTTGGATTCCGTTCCGAGAAAGGTGGTGTCTTGGGCGGGGGAATTACACCATTCGTCGTACTTTTTCAAATGCTTCTCCTTAGGGGGGATAAAGAAGAAGGTCTTCTTCCCTTTGAGTATGTGGTAATACACCGACGAGCCGCCGAAGTCGATATGGAAATCTGTGTAGCAGTCGGCAACGGACATCAGACAGTAAAACTGGACCTTTGGATAGTCTCCAAGGGCCTGCTGTTCAGGTGGCCATACTGAGTCCTGGAGGTCAAGCTCGCGAACCACTCGCGGACGCCGCAGAAGCCGTCCTACCGGAGACTGCGAGACCTCAAGGCTTATAACATTCTTGACCATCTTGGTGGAGCTAGTATCGTAGTAATAATCCATCCATCTTTGCATGGTCCATTTCTTCTCTTCGCCTTGCTGAGATTTAACGTCGATGACTTCGATCTTTTCCTCTGGTCCGTAGATCTCACCTACGGCCTTAACTGTGAGACCCTTGGGAATGACCATGTCCAGGAGATCCTGGCCGCAGTCAATAGCCTCCTCATAACCGTTATCTTCGGGTATGCTTGCGTCGAATTCTTCTTCTGTAGTAGCTTCGCGGAAATGATCGAAACCTGTATGCGAGTTCATATGAGCTGGAATAACAATCGGCTCGATCATGCCAGCTCCGCGTTCGAAGTAGGAAGCGGTAACCAAATCGGGCGGCATCCTAGCGAAGTGATCCGGCAGGAATGTTATAGTACCTTGCTTTATGGCAGCAAGATGGATGTTTTCGTTCTCTTCGGAAGGCGGTTTCACGAATCCTTGGTTCAGACCTGCGTAATCGATAGCTGTTCGAGGACGAGTGGACTTGCGAACGAAGGTAGTCGGGCCGTGTACTGGGCGACATTTGGCACAGATGAACTTGTCGACAGTCCGTATCTCATGGTCGCTCTTGAATCCGCAACAGACGATATGGAACCACTGATCACATCCGTCGCAATTGACCCAGGTAACCTCTGCATCGTCTCCTCCGACCCCAGCCGGGGCACGATCCCGGTTACATGCCGCACAGTTCGTCTGGCCGACAGAGCTGCCATCTTCGGCTGCCTTTTGTTTCGTTCGTGGTTTGGGTTTGGTTGGTTCCTTGTCTTGAGACGGTTTAGAAAACGGTATAACGGGCGTTTCTTGGCCCCATGAAGGAGTTGGAGGAGCAGAAGGAGTAGGAATATTCTTATACTTCTTCTTCTTCCTTGCAGGCTTCTCCTCCTCTTCCGGGTCGTCTTCAAGCGCAACCCCCATGGCAGAGGGATAAAGAGGCGGGTCAGGCATAAGGCCGTTCATGGCTGGTCGGGAGAGTGCAGCAGCGCCATCCGACTGAGATCGTAGCCTAACAGGCGGGACACCGTTGGCACATCCTGCCATCCCAGGCCAGGAGGAGACACCTCTGTCGCGTGAGACATCGCCATGGTCATAGGCAGCAACTGCAGAGGCAGGGCCGCGCCACAGATCGGTGTTCCAGGAGTGAGAAGGGTTCTCGGTAGTGACTCGAGACAGAGGAGTGATGTGAGGGGAGTAATGGGGGGAGTTGGTCGGTCTGGCGAAGTTGAGCAGCAGCTCGGCGTCTGTTTTCATGCTGTCGAGGGTGGAGACATGGCTCGTTGCTGGCCTGTCTCCGAGTCTCTGCCAGCCCGGCGAGTGCGCCTTTTCAGACTTTGCTCGCTTCGACGGTCTCTCATCGATGTCCAGAGCAGCTCCCTGATGCCCAAGAGGTGAGATGATGGGCTCGTCCGGTCCATCGTAGGTGAGAGGAGAGAAGGTCGGGCTGGTGGCTAGCGCTATGGTAGCAAGCGTATCAATGGTAGACCTGGACCTGGCGTGTCCGCCGGGCCTGCCGGGGGACTGCTGCTGGCTCTGGTGGTTCTGCTGGTGATTATGATGCTGGTATTCTGGGTGTGGTTGCTGCTGTGGTGGTGGTGCTGGAGCGGGTTGTTGTTGACGGCGGTGCTGGAGCGGCTCGACAGCCCGATGACTGTTGCTGCTGCGTCTCCGTGCCTCGTCCACCGACGCAACAGACCCATCGCCGCTTCGACCGGAGCCGCTGGCGCCTGGCTTCCCTAGACGGTCACGACGCGGAAGCGCAGCAGGACTGGCCGCAGCGGCAGCAAAGGAGAGACGCGGGGAGAGCGGCTCGATCGCATGGCGAGGAGGGGAGGGAGTGCGGTAGTGCGACGGGCGGTTGGTAGGATGGGCGCCGAACGAGGTCGAGGGCGCCATGGCCGGTCAGGGAGGGCTTCTGGAGGTGCACACAGGGAGAGGCCGAGCTGGAGAGAGAGAGAGAGAGAGAGAGATCAGGTCAGGCCGGGTTGCAGCATCGGCGCGTTGGCTGCAGGCAGAGAGCGCTGTTGATGGCGGGGAGTTTCTCGAGGACGGACGGTTTGGCTCGACGGCGGCCGCAAGCATCGACGCAGCGCCGGCGGCCTGGCGGGCGAGGTTCTCGGGTTGTTTCTCGTGCTGGCTGCAGGGCGGCCGTCAGCTTCGATGCAGGAAGACGCCCATTAGCGGTCGGGAAGGCAGCTTGTGGTCGGTGGTTTGGTGGTTGCAGGCGGCGGCGCGAAGTTGAAGTCGGACGTTTTGGTTGCTTTGCGAGTTCGAAAGAAGAAAAAAGACAAGAAAAGACGAAGCTTTTGGATGGTACGGTACTGGGATTACGCATTAGATACGAGAGTACAGTGGGTTATGGTAATTTAAGTGGTAATACAGATACGGGACCAGCAGGCAGGTCAGATATCCTCGTTTTACGCTGCGAAGACGGCCGGAAGAAAGGAAGAAAAGGGCCGAAGGGGCTGCGAGAATGGCCGTCAGTGCTGCCTGTAGCCGGGGAGGGTCGCCGGTTGATGGTTGATGCGTGGTGGGCTAAGGGGGGGCTACCAATTTGCATTTGACAAGAAGATTCTGATATTGAGGTCAAGACTTTGATATACAAGGTAAATATGCATCAAGTCTATAGGAAAGACCTGTTATACGACCATGGACCTGGCACGGGTCCGCTCTTCCACCGACAGCTTGTCTACCACGTCGCCGTCTGCCTGCGAGATCTCCTCCCACTCCTCCTCCTCCATGCCCATGACCATCACTATCTGCGTGCACCGGGCAAAGGTCTCGCGGTGACGGTACCGGCCTGCTCTGCCGCCAATGCTGCCTCCCCTCTCCCCAACAGCGGCAGCAGCACCAGCAGCATCATGGTGGTGACCCTCGGCGACGTCCACTGCAGCGGCTATTATCCCGGTGACGTCTCGCTCGAGCCTGGTGGTCCCCAGGGCGTTGACGCGGCCGTGGTAAGACCAGAGCCGTTTCTCCAGCAGCCTCGACAACGATGTCAACGTCACGCCGAGCAGCCGGTCAAAGGTGTTGGCGGTCAGAATGCGAGCGATTGGCAGCATGAGGTCCCGCCAACCTGCTGCAAACCGCTGGCGGACCAGGCCGTGATGGTGTCCGGCTTCATGGTGCATCAGGGGGTCGTCTTCGGCGCCTGGGCCTGCTCCGTACGCTCCATCTTCTCCTTCGCCGTCCGGAGGCTGGTACTCGGCGTCCCGGAAGGCGTCTGCGAGGATAGGACGCAGACGGGACTTGAGCACGTTGTTGAATATGACCTGGATGCCATCCCCGATGAGATCCTGTGCTTTGGACGTAAAGGTAGCAGACAACGACCGCAGTGTACTCAGGACCACCTGGGCATCGTCAGCAAGCGGGAACAGCATCGATATCCGGGGTTGAGCGCTGGCATCACTGGTTACGTCGCCCCCGGTGTCTGTAGACTCCATGTGCCGTTTCACGATGCGCTCCAAGTAGTCGACGGCAACGTCTAGGTTGTTTACGAGCACAAGGAAAGCCACCACCGTAGCAGGGGGAGGCTGGCCGCCTGGCACAACGGGCCTGGGGTGCGTTTCGTCTCGCATCTTGCGGTGGACCATGCCGATGAAATCAGCACCCAGCACTCGTGCTATCGTAGGCACCACGCTGGTCACTGCCGACCGTTGAGCTGTTGCCAGCGTCTGTTGTATGACTTTGTTCACGATGTACATGATATCATCCACGACGGATGTGATATGGGGCGGGTTAGACACCAATGGCTTCCGAAGGTCCAAGGTAAGGTCAACGGGCGGCTCATCCAGCTGAAAGGCCTTTTCCACCGAACGACGAAGGAAGAAGGTTGTCATCGCGTTATACGGTGACAGCAGCTTGGTATCTACCTTCTGGGCTAGCGGAGAGCCTGTCAAGAAGGACGGTAGTTCTAGCTCGTCATCATCATCGCCATTTTCCTACGCTCTGATATTTAGTATCATCCAGTATTAAAACAGTAGTAAACATGATCAAAATAGTACGTACCTTGCATTTGCTAGCTAGAAACCTCCCATAGAGAGACCACCGGCCGAGCATGATTGATATCTCGTTTAATATGGAATCAATCTCCTTCATATCAACCCCTTCGTCTTCACTGTTCCGCTGCGGCGTATCCCAGCTCGCCGGAGAATTCGACCGCGGAGTACCAGCACCCCTAGCGGCCGGCAAGAAACTCTGGACCAAGAACGTAAATGCATACGACTTGATATCGGTCAGTTTGCGGTCGACATGACGCTCCTCTGCCCATGACTCCAGGATTATGCCCCCCTGAACATCTGCCTCGACCTGTAGCCGCTCCACCACTCGACCCATCTTCCCCGGGCCGTAGTGTCTTTCAACCAAGGCTCCGTGGGCATCCACGATCTGAGCAATGTGCTCGAACAGCCTGGTCAAGGCATTGGCGTAGAAGAAGTCGTCCTTTGCCTGCGCTCCCCCCGTCCCGGCATTGAGGTTCGAACGAGCTCTCGCAGCCACTCCCTGGCACACATACCGCCCATACACATCAAGGCCAACATCTGACTTGCCAATTAACGGGAACAGCTTGAAGAACCGAGTGATCTTGGCCCCGTCGTTCTCCTTCACGGCCTGCTCAAACTCCCGTAGAAACAGCGCACACAGGGACTCGGCCGCGTTCGACAGCGTCACATTGGGGGTATCTGGCACCTCCGTCGTAGGCACAATCTCCGCGGCAAAGGGACTGTTCACCACTTCCTCCGGTATCTTGGACGCGCGGTGCATATAGGAGGCCGCCATCTCCCAGTTCTGCGAGGCCCCCATCGAGCCCGCAACCCCCAGCACGCAGGCCTTGAGCTCCGCAACCTGCCCGACCATGTCCAGTATTGATCTGACGCGGGACTGCTCGAGATCCAGCTTGCGGACGGCACTCGACAATGAGTGAGCAGACGAGGCCGCCCCGGACAGCATCTCATGGCTGATGGAGCGGGTGGTGCTGGCCTGCGTCCCCAGGTGGGCACGCAGCAGGTCGAGACGGCCGAGTTCGCGCGAGAGATCCTTTTGCGAGGCCACCAGGGCATCGAGACGGGCTGTCACCAGGGCTTCTCGGTCCTGCAGCTGCGAGAGCGTCGCCTTGATGGCCGCCACGGAGCTGGCGTTGTAGATGTCGCTGTCACCGTCGCCGTTGCTGTGGTCGTGCGTGCCGCCGGGCCTGCTCGTGCTGAGGCCGTTGGCGAGCTCTGGCGACGATAGAGGGCCGCTGCCATGGCCATTGACCTGGCTCACCGTCGAGCTGGCCATTCTCTGCCTGGTTCTGCTGTAGTCGGGCGGTTGGTGGTTGTTCGCATAGTACCTATGTTGGGTTGATCAATATTCGGAGGTTTCGATGTCCACAAACACGAATGAGGAACAACTTGGTAGCCGAAGACGCATACTCTACCGGCTGCACCTGAAGCGGGCGAGATATTGGGATTAGATATACCGGTGAGTATTTGCTACTACTTTTATCTGCTGTCTACGGCGATTATTATACCTGGCTGACGTCTGTTGTAGGGAGATATTGGTGATTTAGAAGGCCTCGCAACACCCCCCTCTCTCCCCGCCCCAGCTGCCTGATATACCACTACCATCGAGTAAATCGAAATAGATACATACAGTCAGACCAAAGAGAGGACGAGGAAAGACAAGACGAACGTGAAATGGGGGCAGAAGCCTCCAAGATGGTAGATGATAGTGTCCCGCCGGCGACGCTGGAGAAACGCAGCATCGATGGCATCGTGAAGTACATTAAAGACAAGAAGAACTGCAAGATAGTCGTCATGGTATGTACGTCTGCAGCGTTACTTATAGACGAGATAACAGGCGCTGACAAGGAAGCAGACTGGTGCTGGTATCAGTACGTCTGCTGGAATCCCTGATTTCCGCTCGCCAGACACCGGCATATACGCCAACCTTGCGCGCCTCGAGCTGCCCTACCCCGAGGCAGTGTTTGATATCTCGTACTTCCGCAAGAACCCCCAGCCGTTCTACGCGCTGGCCAGGGAGATGTTTCCGGGCAAGTACCGGCCTACAGTCACCCACTCGTTTATTCGGCTGCTGCATGATAAGGGGCTGCTTCTCAAGCTATTTACGCAGAATATTGACTGTCTAGAAAGAAAGGCGGGTGTTCCGGGGGATATGATTGTCGAGGCTCACGGTAGCTTTGCAACACACAGCTGTATAGACTGCAAGGCGGCCTACTTGGACGAGCTGATGGCCAAGGCGATTGCAGACAGCGAGATACCGTCATGCAGTGAATGCCAGGGACTAGTCAAGCCAGACATCGTTTTCTTTGGAGAACCTCTGCCAGCCAATTTCTTCGCCAGCCGAGAGCTCCCAGCAGAAGCAGACCTGTGTATAGTCATGGGTACCAGTCTGAGCGTGCACCCGTTTGCCAGCCTCCCGGGCCTATGTCGAGAAGAGATCCCCCGGGTGCTGATCAACCTGGAGCGAGCCGGATCGATGGGGTCACGGCCCGATGATGTCCTGATCTTAGGAGACTGCGATAGTGGTGTACGCCGTCTGGCTGAGGCTTTCGGCTGGCTGGACGAGCTGGAGAAACTATGGGCAGAGACATGTCCAGAGCTCGGCATCGGCAGTAAGCCAGTCTCAGAAAAGCAGGACAAAGAGCCGGCAAACAAGGACGAGCGTCTCCATGATGAGGTCGACCGTCTTTCGGCAGAGGTGGAGTCGGCCCTGAAGGCGTCTCGCGAGCATGAGACCAGGACAAAGGCCCAGCTTGAGGCTCTCCTGGCCGAGGAGAAGGCGACGCAGCCTAGCACCAAGCAAGAGAAGCCACCCGAAGACCAGCTGGCCGAGTCCATGGCCGCTCTCGATGTCTCGTCCAAGAATGAAGACAGGATGCGGCCGGTCGATACAGATTGATATTGAGATTGGTAGCTCGCTGTGCGCTCCCAGCTTACGACTTTACGACTGATGGCGGTTCTAAATGTATACATCTCTCTCTGTAGTCTATCATCCATCGTCTTCTGCGCCTTTTTAATGTCGGCTGTCCGCTCTCCCTGTCGTCTTCTCTCTTTGCTTCTTCTTCTTCTTCCTCCAGCTTCGCTTCCCCTTTGTCTCTGCTGAGTAACAAAAGCCCAACCAAGGCCAAAACCTCCCCACCACTTCCGCTGCCAACTACAACAACTACAACTACAACTACGAACGTCATCACCATCTCCAGCTACAACAATTGACCCAGAGACAATAGGGACAGACAGGCAGACAGACAGACAGACTCGCAGACAAGATGGTTCCCGTTCCTCGCAAGCGGCCGTCCCGCAAGGGTGAGCTCCCCCCCCGGCTGATCCACGCCCAGAGGCTCGCTGACACCGCATAGGATCCATGGTCGACATGCCCAAGGCGTTGCTAGACGAGATCAAGGAGCTCGAAGAGACCTTCACAGTCGATACGGCCAGGCTTAAGAAGATCGTCGACCACTTCGTCAATGAGCTCACTAAGGGTACGTCCTCACACCCCGGCGGAGAGAGTCGCGGCTGACCGGCGGGTGCACCACAGGCCTCAGCGTCGAGGGCGGCAACATCGTACGTTTCCCACAAGATACATGATACGAACAGAGTCAATTCTAACTGTTTACAGCCGATGAATGTTACCTGGGTGCTAGGATTCCCAACTGGTAATGAACAGGGTACCTTCCTGGCCCTCGACATGGGCGGCACCAACCTGCGAGTCTGCGAGATCGTCCTCTCGGAGGAGAAGGGAGAGTTCGACATCACCCAGTCCAAGTACCGTATTCCCGAGGAGCTGAAGACTGGAACCTCTGAGGAGCTCTGGGAGTACATTGCCGACTGTGTCCAGCAGTTCATTGAATACCACCACGACGGAGAGGAGCTGCCAGACCTCCCACTGGGCTTCACCTTCTCTTACCCCGCAACACAGGATTACATCGACCACGGAGTCCTGCAGAGATGGACCAAGGGATTCGATATCGATGGTATTGAAGGAGAGGACGTCGTCCCCATGCTTGAGAGTGCATTGGAGAAGAAGGTTCGCTCACTTGGCTGTTATACCCAGACAATACTATATATAACTAACGCCTAGCCAGGGATTATCCATCAAAGTTGCAGCTTTGATCAATGACACTACCGGAACGCTGATTGCTTCCTCATACACTGATCCTGAGATGAAGATTGGCTGTATCTTCGGAACCGGTGTCAATGCCGCATACATGGACAACGCGGGCTCGATACCCAAGATTGCCCATTACAACCTGCCCCCGGACATGCCCGTTGCCATTAACTGCGAGTACGGCGCCTTCGACAACGAGCGTGTTGTCCTGCCCCTGACCAAGTTCGACAAGATCATTGACCGTGACTCTCCTCGTCCCGGCCAGCAGGCATTCGAGAAGATGACCGCAGGTCTCTACCTAGGCGAAATCTTCCGTCTCGTCCTGATCGATATCATCGACAACAAGGGTGGCATCATCTTCCAGGGCCAGAAGATCGACAATCTCCGAAAGCCATACTTCCTCGACTCTTCCTTCCTCTCTGCCATCGAGGAGGATCCGTTCGAGAACTTGTCTGAAACTCGCGACCTTTTCGAGCGTGTCCTTGGAATCCAGGCTACCAAGCCAGAGCTCGAACTGTGCAGACGTCTGGCCGAGCTTATCGGCACCAGAGCTGCCCGTATCTCTGCCTGTGGTGTAGCTGCAATCTGCAAGAAGAAGAACATCCAGTCCTGCCATGTTGGTGCTGACGGTTCTGTCTTCAATAAGTACCCCCATTTCAAGCAGCGGGGTGCCAAAGCCCTTCGTGAGATTCTCGACTGGGCTGATAACGAGGACGACAAGGTTGTCATGAGCTCCGCTGAGGACGGTTCCGGTGTTGGAGCTGCTCTCATTGCTGCCCTGACCCTCGAGCGTGTCAAGGCTGGCAACTTGGCTGGTGTCCGAAACAAGGAGAACATAAGCCAGATGCTCAAGGGTTAAATAGAAGCTATGGTTATATGGATGGCGTTGATATTCATATAATCTACTCCGGAGGTGTATTTTGGTTGATAGATTGGTTTAATCCTCTTAATTTCACTTTGAAAAGCTCTTTCACTTTTCATTTCTCTTTTAAATTCAACATGCCATTAAATATATATAGGCCCTGGAGAATATCATAGATCTATGATTCTATATTTTGGATATCTAACACACCAACCCAATTCCAAGTCCAAATCTACTTCATCCATGGATCTCCCAGAGACGGATTTTGCCCTGTTCATTAGCAACGGCAATCGAGTCCGAGGTCAGTGACACTGCAACAGAAGATATACGACCAAACGGTGTATTGGACGTTGGCCAGTTCGAATAGACCATACACGAAGGTAGATGAACTAGCCTGAGAGCATCCCTCTTCCATCGACTGGCCATGACCATGAACTGCCCGTCCTGCGCAAACACCAAATGACTGATAGGAGTAGTCAATTGGTCCAACACACGAACTGGTTTCGGCCGCCGCGGTACTCCAGATTGAACATCCGCTGCCTCGTCAAGAGGTTGGTTGGGTTTTCTGCGAGCCGCAGCAGCAGCATCAGCCCAGGGCTTTCTGTCATAGATATTGACAATACCGCTGGAACTGCCAATGGCAACCCATCGATCTCCTCCAAGCTGCTGACGGCCCGTTTGGCCTCCCAGGCTCAGCACCGTGGTACCAACAGCACCCTCATCAACCCATCGAGCAATAATCCGCTTCTCACGAATATCCCATTCACTAACTTCACCGTTTTTGCCAACCACGCATATTCCCTCGCCGTCACTCCACCAGGCAAAGTCAGCTACTCCTCCCTGGCCGTCGATGCGTACCTGCGCCACCCACTGCATGGTATTTGCGTCAAAAACAATAATAACACCGCCGCCCTTTTTGGTGGTACCTTCGAACCCGATCCAGCGGCCGCAGGGGGAGACTTTGAAGTATTCCATGGACTTGAGCTCGTGTTTGCGATCTGCGGGACCAACCACCTTTTCAATCTTGCCTGTATCTAGGTTCCAGACGTGGAAGAACCGTCGACGGCCGGAACATAGGATACGGTTGCCGGTTGGGCGGTCGAATGTGCTCGTCCTTATAGGTGTATGGCGGATGTGTAGCGAGGTAAGTAGTGGATTGGGCGCCGCTGAATCGGGTGATATGTGGTGTAGGAATAACGTAGAAGCAGGCCCAGACGAAAGTAATAAGGGATAATGAGGGTGGAAAGATAGCGAGTCGATCGAGGACTGCAATGATTATTAGCACGCAGACAACGTATATATGAAGTGATATATTTTTCTTACCGGCTGGTTCCCACCAACGTCTTTCAAACGCTGGATGTCCAACACACCCTGACGGAGCTTCCTCTTCTTTCCGGCAGAGGTGTCATTGGCACTAGATTTAGTCAAGTCACCTATGTTCTGCAACAGCTTCGCCAGTGGCTGTGCAGATAAATCTTCCTCTACCTCATCCTCGTCCATTGATATATCAGACGCATCTTCCTCTGTTTTCCGTCTCTTAGCTGCGGGACTGGCCCATTCAGGAGCAGGCTGGAGCCGTTCAAACTGTCTCCTAAGCCGAGCAATGTACTCCCTACCACCTATCACATCTTCGCCCTCATGAAGCCGTAGTTTTCTCAATCGCTCGTTATCAGCCAGGGACACTCGGATCCGGTCATCGTCGCTATCCTCCCAGGCCGCAGGGACGTCTGGCTCCTCTAAAACTTGCAGTTCTTCCGCCGGCTGTTCGTCTTTTGGTATGGAGACCACAGGAGCCGAGTCTCCAGCGTCAAGGTAGAATAGCTGTTACACCAATGTCAGCACAGTTCAACTCATTAAATATATATCATGCATGAGACAATCATACATCCTCATCAGGGACATTCGCGAGATCGTCTTCTGAATCACCGCCCTCTCCCAATCCCTCTGCCGACTCTGATCCGTCTGCCAAAACGAGTTCCTTTGAACCGGCCTGCTCACGCTCCTTCAGCGCACTATGGAAGCCCTCTGAATCGCCGAATAGAATCCTTTCAAGCTCGTCTTCAGTCTCGTCTTTCTCCATTATTTCGTCCTGTGCGGTGCCATTGGTATTATCTTTTTCGCCAGCATCCACGAATGCGACTTTACTGCGCTTCTTCTGTCGAGATTTTCGTTCCGGCGCCATATTTGCTCGATCCAACGACAAGACTAGAATTAGACGAAAGAACAAATACAGCTGTATTCTGCTAGAGTATGTATTCCAGCAAGCAGCTCGTGTTCATGAAGCTGTTGAGTCGGTTAAAAATTGTAACTTTCTTTTATCTATCAAAATTTTGATATATATTTTTTATTTTTTTTGTGCCAAGACTTTTTTTTATCTTTGCTTTTCTCAGCAACAAAGCTGCGAATGCTTGAAGATGACATCATGTTTGAGCGACAGCGATATCTTATCAAGAGGGGTTGAATAAAAGAAATTATCCAGAGAAGAAGATTATTGTTTCTAGTAATACATTATCCGGTATATGTAATGGTATATATGTAATATTGCTGGTGTAGGTGTGCAAAAGAGGAGAAACGATAACGATGCTAGACCAGGCCAAACCGTACACGGGTATGCAAAGTAGATAACTGAAAGTATTGATAGATGATAGACCAACGCCGACACACCAGTACATAAGAGAGACGAAACAAAGGAATAATCCGAAGATAGGGCATGGAAATGATTAGGCGTGTGGTAAGGGAGGCGGCTTGTGGGAGGTGACTTTGCCGTTAGCAGGTTTGGAGCTGCTCTCGTCGTCTGAAAAGATAACAGGCGCAGAATTAAGGACTTCATCATCACTGGCCGGATAGTCGTCCTCGTCGTCAAGGCCAGCAAGCAGAGCACTGCGGCGATGCCTGTCACTATTTATCGAGACAGTGTCGTCGAAGTCATGGTCTTCCTCGTGTTGGTGTAGCGGGTCATGTTCGGAGGCACGCTTTTTGATAAATATGTCGATGATGTAGTACTGCACCGCATTCATGATGACGGGGAAAAGCAGCATGACGAAGAAGATCTGTACGGCGGTGTTCCCTTCTGTCCAGCGTAGGGCCCAGTCACCAACCAAGACGATGAACGGAAGCCAGTAGATAATGCACAGAACACAGACTTTCATAAGAACGAGACCGAAGAAGTAGATCATCGACTGCTTGAACCACCAGAGCACTTTTGGTGGACGGCCGTAGTGACCTGACTCGATGGACTCGGGAGGGTTGGCCAGGGGGGTATACAACGCCGCATGGTTCAGCACTCGCAGTATGAGAATTAAAATGGGAATTCCAAGAGTAGTCTGCTTCACGTTAGTAAAGAGTATACTGACAATAACTATTGGGTGAGTCAAACTTACGTCTATTCCAAGATTGAGAAGATAGTAGCTGCAGGGATTTGTCTGTTTGGCGTCCGGCGATATCTGACCTGCCGAGAGCATGGAAGCAAGTAGGTTGACCAGATGTAACATCGAGGAGCCAAAGACCTGCTTCGATACATCGAATGCCCACACTTTGACTGGTCGCTGGGGCCTCTCCTTCCACCGCTTATATACCAGCACAAGAAGCGCCAGGGCACCTAGTGACACCTGGATGACCAGCGCAAAGGGGCCGAGCAATTCACATTTACCGTTTCCCGCATCGCCTGGAGCATTAGGCGAGCTTGTAGCCGTAGCCGTAGCCGTAGCCGTCGCTGTAGTCGTGCTTGTCCTTGTTGCGCCGGAAACGGAGGTCATGGTAGCGGCGAGTAACATGGTGGTTGTGGTGGTATGGTGGAGGGTCAAGGTGTCGTGGCCGGCCGCCATGGCTGTGGGAAGAGAAGGATGGCGTCTCTGGATTCCGTCCTTCAAAGGCTCCTCCCGATCCAAATCACGTCCTTTCTTGCTCGTCTGTGATAAGGAGATAGCTGAGAATTAGCAGGAGTTCACAGGGGCTGCAGCCTACATAGGGCGGCTGAAAACCCGGACAAAAGGGCAGCACAGGCAGCGTCTGATGGAAACCAACGCAGGGAGATCAGCCGTGGCCATCAAAAAAAAGGGGTGAAGGGGGGATTTTGAAATCCTTTTCCGTCTCGCCCTCTTTGTACTTCTCAGTGTCTTTTCGGCGTCCTCGTCGTTGCTGTTGAATTCTTTTCGAATTCTTTTCTTTCGTTGTTTCGAGATGGAGCCACAGGCTGGCTGTGTCACGTGTGGTCTGGGCCGCGGCAGAGAGTTCAGCGTAGAAAAGGATTGAAAAGGGCATTTGAACGAACTACGAGATACGAGACGGATGATCTGCGAGACCAAAAAGAAGAAACGTGCAGGCATTCAAGTTGATTATGGCATGAACTAGCCGGTAATAAGTTATATATCGTGTTTCAACGTCATCTTCCGGCATGAAAAGCTGGAACTGCTCCCTCAACTTATCCCCGGATATGCATGGAGGGATAAGAACGAAAGACCGGGAGCGTAGTAAAAGTAAAAACAGAGGAAGAGTTGCCAAATAAATAAAGAAAAAAACCACCGGCAAAAGTTAAGTAACCTCCAAACGCCTCGACCGAACGAACGCCTTGAACCGCTCTGCCAGGGACCGGGCAGAGATAACGAGGCTCCTAGACCTGGGCTCTTCCGAAGCAGCGGCCGGAGAAGACGCAGGAGAAGGGCCGTGAAGTGGAATGCACAAGCTGCTGGCCACAGGGGCCGGAGCTGGGTAGGAGGGGGAGGGGGTAGGTCGACATTTCGAGGAAGCGAGCAGCACCTGGTCCTGGGGCGCTTGTAGTCAATCTATGCCGTGTTGCAATTTGAGCCGTTCGAGATTCTCCTGGCGCGCGGCGAGGTCTGTTTTTGATCGGATCATCTTCTCTGGCTGGTGGTAGAGGACTGTCTCTCCGTTAGCAGCGGGGATAACCAAGTATGCAAGCGAGCTGACTGACCGACGAGGTAGCGGTTCTGGAAGTTGAAGCCGTTCAGCTTGTCGCAGGCCTGCTTCGCATCCGTCACGTCTTCGTAAACCACGAATGCGGTGCCCTTGGAGTTGGTTGCGATGCCCTGGCGTATTTGGCTGGTGTTCTGTTAGCCCATCAACTGCTCACACGACTCCATTGCTCGTCAACCTGCAGGCATCTCGACGACGCAGCCCGCTGGGACCTCACCGGATAGGGCCGAATTTGCCAAATAGATCAAAGAGCTCCTCCGCGGTTACGTTGTAGCTGCACGGCACTGTTAGCATCACCATCACGCCCGTCCTTCCGTCCTTCCCTCGTCCGTCTCCCCCAGATGGGAGCTGAAATACCTGAGATTCTTCACAAAGAGGATCCTGTCCACGAGCCAAGTTAGCATCCAAGCCCGCCTAAGGCGTCCATCACTCCCAGGGGTTTGGTGTTGGGGCCACTCCTGTCTCCTCCTCACGCACCTGTTGGCTTCCGGGGCGAGTTTGGCGCTACGGCTCATATCTCTGCAGTTTCTGTCTCGTGCTTCGTCTTCAGCTTGTTGCGATTTTCTATCTGACTCCTCGTCGTCGTCGTCGTTTCTTTCTTTTGTTCGTTCGTCTCGTCGTGTTTTTCCGTCTTCGACTTTTTCTTTCTTTTCTTGTTCGGCGCTCGAGATGTTTTTCTTCTTCCTGCCTTTTTCGTTCGTCTTCTTCCTCTTTCGGTCGAACGCACTTGCCAGGTTTACTTTGCCTTTCTAGGAAGGCACGTGAGCCAGTCGCGCCTTCTAACTCGTTGGGTTAAAGTAGAGCCGCTTTAGGCAGCAGTCATGCTTAGTAAGGCGACCAAAGCGGTAGAGAGGAACCTTGTTAGTCATTGCTTAGTAATACTTAGTAATTTATTGGTCATGTTCATTAGTCATATATTAGTCACGCAATCATTAGTCATCACTACCTCCTCGCTCCTCCTTGCGCTTCGCTTTCTTCCTTACAAAAAGAATCTTACTTCTCCAGCTTCAACTTCAGTCTTAAATAATATAGCTCGCTAAAATGAAATAAAAAAGAAAAGAACCAACACGATCGAGATTGGCGAGCTGATATCTCGAGCTCGACCCCAGAAGTTCCCTGATAAGCTCCAGTCTGTTCCCGCCACCATCTGTTATCCTCCAATCGCTGGGCCGCTGGAGATTTAACAAAGAAGCTTATCAGCCTCTAACGCCCGCCGTTCCATGGATACGATCCTCGTCATTGAACGACCGGCCATGATAAACTAATAAATAATATGGCGCGCAGGAACAACAGCCTTATCTCTCCCGAACGGTAGACCCGGGGCTGGCGAAGCCTGGAGCTCTTATCTGGCTATCTCACTCTCGCTGTCTAAGCCTATCTCTCGCCTGAGCTGCGCTACTCCTGCGCTACTGTGGCTAATTCTGGGGCTGCCTCAGCCGCTCTGTCGAACCTGCGATCCTTCGCCGGGGCTGTCGTGTGCCTGGATTATTCGATATTCCCAGATGATACCACCTGCATGCTATACATGTGCAACCCCGAGGATACCTGGTTCCTTCAATTGCTATTTTCCATGATCTACCATGCTCTAGGGATTTCCCTTCCATTCAATAATGGCCAGGAGAGCGCGGGGGAGCAGACTATCTTCTTTATATGGACGCTCAAAAGCCCATTCTTTGAAGCATCAAAGTACAGTCAAAGTACCGGTATGACTAAGCTGCCCTCCCTGGATCTTCCGAGGTCGCTAGCAGGTTTCTCCTAAACCTTCCGTGTTATCTATCTGGGCCTCCGAGCGAATCAGGGGCATATCAATATCAGACAATTTTTCAGTCTGATATCGACCTGATGCGAGGCCTGGTCATGGACTACCCTACGTTATCTTACACTTCCCGCTCCTCAGCCTTCGTGGCTGCTTGTCCTGCCTGTCTTCAGATGCGTCTTTTTCACCGACCCGAGACCGAAAGGAGGACATCCTCTCCTTTTTATTTTGCCTCTCACCCCCTTGGTTGAGATGTCTTTTTTCACATTCCTTCCATATTCACTTGCTTCTTCTTTGCCGTTAAGAAGTTGATGACCTACGGCATTCACATATCCTGGCCCGATATCTACCTATTATTGAAATAGATATATATACAAACAATATATACTTCTTCACTCTATCCCAAAAAACCAATACCAGGGCAAGCCGCAGGACCGAAGATGCCGGCTCCTTTCGCCCCTGATTATGCTTCCTATAACTGGACTGGCTCTCCGTCCAACTTCAGCCTCTCCACAGATCCTGTTCTAGGTGGTGACTCGCGTGAGTGCCTACTCTGTACCTGAGTAGCTGTTTTTCCCCCTTCCTTTCTAACACATAGTTCATAGGAGTTGAAAATGTCAACAAATGGTTTCAACCAGGCGACCAGGCCTATATCTTGGTAGCCTCTGCCATGGTCATGGTCATGGTTCCCGGACTCGGTTTCCTATACTCTGGACTTGCCCGCAGAAAGTCGGCCCTCAGCATGATATGGGCGTGTATGGCCTCTATGTCCGTCATCAGCTTCCAGTGGTACTTCTGGGGCTACTCCCTTGCCTTCTCTCCCACCGCTACAAACGGATTCATCGGAAATTTGCACGACTTTGGTCTCATGGCCACTTTGGCTACCCCTAGCCCGGGCTCTCCCCTTCTATCCGACCTGCTCTATGCTTTCTACCAGGTACGCGATACACGGTTTCTACCATCTCTTGCGTTCGCATCAGTTACTAACATGCAATATAGCTCCAATTCTGTGCTGTTACTGCTGCTATAGTCATGGGTGCTGTAGCAGAACGAGGACGCCTATTGCCTGCCTTGGTCTTCATTTTCTTCTGGGCTACTCTTGTCTACTGCCCAATCACTTGCTGGATCTGGAATCCCAATGGCTGGGCTTTCAAATACGGCGTCATGGACTATGCCGGCGGTGGGCCTGTTGAAATTGTCTCCGGTTTATCTGCCTTAGCCTATTCCCTCGTCCTCGGCCGTCGCCAGGAGCGCATGATGATCAACTTCAGACCCCACAATGTCTCTTTGATATTGCTCGGTACCGTCTTCCTTTGGTTCGGGTGGCTAGGTTTCAACGGTGGCTCTGCATTCGGAGCCAATCTTCGTGCCGTTATGGCTTGCTGGAACTCCAACTTAACTGCAAGCTTTGCCGCCATGACCTGGGTGCTTCTTGACTGGCGTCTTTCAAAGAAGTGGTCAATGGTCGGATGGTGCTCGGGTACTATTTCTGGTCTTGTTGCTGCCACTCCTGCATCGGGCTTCATCCCACCCTGGGCTAGTGTCATTCTCGGAGTTGTCACTGGGTTTGTTTCCAACTACAGCACTAAGAGTAAGTCATCTTTCATTCAATCATTCACCCATTTCCTACAGCATCTGGATTCTAACTTTTGTAGTAAAATACTGGATGGGTATCGACGATTCTATGGACGTGTTTGCCGAACACGGAGTTGCCGGCATTGTTGGACTATTATTCAACGCCCTCTTCGGAAGCGATGCCATCGTAGGTCTCGATGGAGTCAATGTTGGTGCCAAAAATCCAACTACCGGAACCGCAGTTGGTGGCTGGATCATCCATAACTATCGCCAACTATACATCCAACTAGCCTACATAGTCGCCACAGCAGCCTACACCTTCGTCGTGTCCGCCTTGATCGCCTACGCTATCAACATCATCCCCGGCCTAAAGCTACGCGCCTCAGAACAAGCAGAGCTCCTAGGCATGGACGACGACCAGCTCGGCGAATTCGCATACGACTATGTTGAAGTGCGCCGCGACTATCTTGCATGGACTCCTCAGAAGAACGACCAGGTACAAGACGCCAATGTGTCTCGAGCCAACCTCTACGGTTGTGGTGAACATAGTGGCATGTTCTCAAATCCTGGACAAGAAACTAAGAGTCAGCCCATTTCCTCCCCTACTCCATCAAAGTCTTCTTCTCAGACCAACCTCCGAGATGTGACTGCAGTGCCTTCGGTTGTAGGTGCGCCTGACCACCCTTCCGCCGAGCATGGCGAGACAGTTGAGACCGTCGATGTCGAGTTAAGTGAAAAACCTCGGTAGCCTCTCACTCAGCCGGTCATTAAACGTGTTCATGGAGTTTTACGATTCGACTCGAGATACCCTCTATTTTCCTGCCATACCACCAGTCAGGCTCTTGTTTTTTCAGCGTAAGGGGTTAGATGGCGTTTTATCAGCATTGGGTTTCTGTTTTAATTATTCGTCCTTAATATATACCATTTATTCTGAAATAACCATTATTGACATTAACTTTTGCTGCTGTGATAAACCACCCTTAATATTTCCGAACAATAGAATAGGTAAATGTCTGTCGCTCTATATGTATACATGCCAGCCACAAAGCCCAAGTATGCCTCCCAATTAAAAACATAACGAAATAAAAACTACAAAGAACGAAAAAGGGATAAAACATAAAGCATCTTCCTGATCATACGGCTTATACCTTCTATACGTTTCCGCTGTACCCAATAATAGAAGAAAGCGTTCCTGTAGAGGATGATGCCGGAACTCCCATACCGCTGACTTTTCTCTTCCACAGGAGATACTTCCGGACTTCATCGGCCCAAAAGACAGAGCTAGAAATACATACCAAACAAAACAAATCCCAAAAACCCAGGCTTTCTGTCTGGAAGATTCCCTGTAGAATAGGCAAGTAGATAACGCAGGCTTGGCCGAACAGAGATCCTAGAACGGCGTAGTTGAACATTTTATTGCTGGTCAGAGATATTTCGCCGCGTAGCAGTGACTTTGACTCGGATCGACAAGTGAGAGCATTGAACATGTCGAACAGGACGAAGCAGGTGAACGTCATGGTAGTATCGCGGCGAGTGACTATGCGAGAATGCACACCCGAAATCTCGTCGGTGTGGTCGGCCATTTGGTGAACGTATACGGCAAGTGTGCCAACCATGATGAAGCATGCCGAGGTTAAGACACGGCGGATGAGAGGTTTAGTGAGAACACGAGCATGCTTGGACCGCGGTGGTCGGACCATGATTGATGGATCAACTGGCTCTACTCCAAGGGATTGAGCGGGTGGGCCATCCATGAGAATGTCTGATTGAGCTGTTAGTGACGTAGTCCCCGGAATTTCGAGATACATGAATCACGGAGTAAAAACTTACTGATCCATAAAATTTGCATGGCATTGAGAGGATTCTTGAAGCCCAGTCCAGTACTGAGCAGAACCAGACTTAACGCAGCCACGCTGGTGCTCAACTGGAACGTGATGAAGTTCTGAATGTTATAGAATATTCCCTTGCCTTGCTCAATGGCTCGTAATATCGTGGAGAAATCGTCGTCCGTCAAGATCATGTCTGCGGCCTCCTTGGCAACGTCGGTGCCTAGTTTACCCATAGATATGCCGATATCTGCCTTTTTCAAAGCTGGCGCGTCGTTGACTCCATCACCTGTCATTGCGACAACATCACCGCGCGATTGAAGCGCTTTAACTATCTTCATCTTGTGTTCAGGGCTTGTTCTTGCAAATATCGATGTCCCGGAAATTGCTTGTGCCAGTTCTTCAGTGTTCATATGATCAATCTCATCACCCCGAAGGACCGGCCTTACGGCTGAAGAGGAATTAATAGGCATCCCGAGTTTCTTCGCAATGGCAACGGCTGTAGTTTCTGCATCACCGGTAATCATGATAACCTTGACTCCTCCCGCCATGAGGCGTCGGATAGACTTGTGAACATCCTTTCTAGGAGGGTCATTCATACCGACGAGACCTGAGAATATGAGACCCGTATAGCGCTTCTCGTCATTGCTTGCCGTAAGCTTAGAAGTAGCATTATGGCTCCTGATCGGCCCGCTGGCAAAGCCGAGGACTCGGAGACCTTCTTGAGCCATTGATTCCGCGGCTGCTTTGGCATCTTTCCGTCGTTGCTCATCCAAAATAACTTCGCGTCCATCTTTAGTAAGGTATGTGTCACATCTTTTTAGAACCTCTTCCACAGCGCCCTTTATATATGCCATATCCGAGCCGCCGTGGTTGATGGCATTGTCGGTTGAATTTGCACTTGCTACAATAACTCCCATCCATTTTCGCTCAGAACTGAATGGAGTCTCCGAAATCCGGCCACTGATGACATCGCGAACATCATCCTCACCAAGCATATCTAGCATATCGAGAATGGCGACATCGGTTGGTTGGCCAACCCATCGACTTTTCACAGCGCCCGAAGAACTATCCATCGTGGAAGATAGGACAGCAGCCGAGGCAGCAGTTGCTGGTGAATTTGCATGGGCCCTTGATAACCGGCTATTGTTTGCAATATTACCAACCCGCATAATTGTTCTCGCGGCTGGGGTAAGGTTGAGTGCGGTATGTTCCTTGTTTACTTCGAATGGCTCATCGTTATCAAAATGCCACATTTTTGTCACGGTCATATGGTTCAATGTTAGAGTACCAGTCTTGTCACTGCACACGACGTTGACGGAGCCCAAAGTTTCCACACTGGGTAGCCGTCTCACTATTGCACCACGGTTGGCCATTCTCAGGACACCAAGCGCCAGCGTAACGGTCACAATGATTGGGAGACCCTCGGGAATGGCAGCCACGGCAAGGGACACTCCAATCGTAAACATATCCAGCAATTTTCGGCCTTGAATTAGCCCAATCACCACAATGATGCCAATTACAATAAATGACATGTAGCTCAGTTCTTGACCGAGCCGGTCCATCGAAAGCTGTAATGGTGTCCTAGGGCTTTCAATATCCTGCAGTGAAGCAGATATGCTTCCAAACTCCGTGTTTGGTCCGGTGGCTATGACGATCCCTTGGCCATGACCTGATCTCACCAGTGTCCCCATAAAGGCAATGTTATGTTGTTCATTTAATCGAAGATCTGTGCCAACCGTTCCAGCGGCGGGCGAATCATAAAAGGGGGATACTTTGCCGTCTTGAAATTGCTTTAGTGGCTGCCCTAGGGAGTTTGACACTTTGTGTACGGGTTCGTTCTCTCCTGTTAGATTCGATTCGTCTATCGTAAGATCTGCTGCAGAGGTAATTCGAACATCAGCTGGTATACGGTCTCCCGTCGAGAATATGATCAAGTCACCCGGAACCAGGGTTGTAGCAGTAACCGTTGTTGACGCCTTTGCAGATGGTCCGGCAGGATGAGCTGGCGCATTAGTAAGGTTGACCATTTCATATTCTTCCTCTTCTTCCTTGGTTGTTGTTGGCAGAGCGCCAAATCCAGTCGTGGGAACATTACGGATTAAATGGGCAAAATGGGGTACCAGTCGACTGAGTGCCTCTAGCGATTTCTCAGAACGATACTCCTGCACAAATCCGACACTGACGACAATTGTCACAGCGAGGGTGATGCTAACGGCATCATCGTAGTTTTGCATCAGAAAGGAAATGGCCGCGGAAGCGAGCAGTAGAAGAATCAACGGCTCCTTGAACTGTTTAAGGAATCGTAGCCAAAGCGGCTCGGGGTCATCATGGGGAAGTTCGTTAGGTCCGTGTTGGAGAAGACGAGCATCGGCATCAGCAGGAGAGAGGCCGTGGGCGAGGGATGTGGCCAAGCGGCTGGCCACTTCTTCCGGAGAAAGCTTAGAATATGTCGATGTCGTCACGGAAGAGACGGTCGTTGATCGTCGAGTTGGAGAAGGCGAACGTCTGCCATTTTTCGGCGTCGAACTGTAGAATGGCAGCGAAGGTGTGGATAGACCGGACATGTCTAGAAGGTATTCAGCGCCAGCGGTGGAATCTGGCAGCCCCCCTTCTCGTCCCCACTCAGGCTGGACCCTTGATATATCTTAGACAAAACGCAGAATCGACATAGAGTGCCTGCCAATGTGCCGGCTCGCTGTGCGGGCAGTGAATTATATGTCTTCAGCTCAGGGGCGTACCGCCGGCGTATAAATAGGAGTTGTGGTCAAACTCGAAGCTGGAAAGAGTCAATGAAACAGTATAGCGTGTAAAATCTGCGGTTAGACACCGCGGCTGTGAGGCGAATAAATATATAGAGCGTGTTCCAGCGATATCGACCTGTTATCCTCTGTCGTCGGCGTCGTCTTCTGTCTCGACGACCTTTGGAGCTGTTGACAACATATCGACTTGCAAATATTTGATATCAGCTTATGTAAGATTACCCGCCAAGAAGCGCATGGTCCACTATTTACCTCTTTGGGATATAGACGGAACAAACTAAGCCCGAACTTTAATAACAGAATCTTACCACTAGTAATTTATGTACTGATGCCTGGTATTATTACCACTTGTATTTACCACGTGACTATCCAGCCACCTGGTTTTTTTTTTTTCCCTCTTTCGGCGAAACTTTCGCCTTTTGGATCATCACAACGCGCTGCGACAGCAACCAGCGACAAAGAAACAACAACAACGCCATCGCCGCCGACGAGGGACCTCGCTGCTACCACTCCGATCACTCGGGATAGCTGCTCGGAAATAGGATTTTGGATACCTTTGTGAAGTTTGGCTGTACTTCTACCTTCCGCGCGTTGTCCGGCGACGTTTGTTATTCTGCTCAGAACAGCCAACACCGCGCCCATCGAACCTACGACTCCTCCATAACCATAACCACCATCCTATGACTTGTGACGGATACTTGGCTGCCCACCACCACCTCTTTGCGCAATAATATACGGATATATTGCTGCAATACATAGACTAGCCGTGGCATTCTGTTGCCTGACGCAGCACGATGTTTTACTCAGAGACGCTGCTGTCCAAAACAGGGCCGTTGGCCCGCGTTTGGCTGTCAGCCAACCTTGAACGAAAACTCTCGAAATCACACATCCTCCAGTCAGATATCGAAAGCAGTGTCAATGCTATCGTTGATCAGGGTCAAGCACCCATGGCGCTTCGTCTTAGCGGCCAGCTTCTGTTGGGAGTCGTGAGAATATACAGCCGCAAAACTAGATATCTCCTGGACGACTGTAACGAAGCTTTGATGAAAATTAAAATGGTATGTCCTAACATTGACCCGCTTTTGAGAAGGCCTATGCTGATTGCCTTTCCTATAGGCTTTTCGTCTAACTAATAACAACGATCTCCCCACCACTGCACCCCTGCCGGCTGGAGGAATTACCCTCCCGGACGTTCTAACGGAGTCGGACCTCTTCATGAATTTGGACCCTTCCATTCTATTCACGCAACCAGCGCAGGTAGAAAATGATCCGAAGAGACCCGCCTCATCCCTCGGCTGGTCTAGCCAGCTGCTTCCGGATAGCACTCCTCAAACAGTCAGACCCGTGGAAAAACCACACCTTGAGGATGATACTGGCTTAGTTTTGGATCTCGGTGAAGACGAGGATATCCCACTTGGCCACGACACAAGCATTGAAGTAGGCCGAGAGGCTCCGGCCCCACGCCCTGTTGGAGAAGATCTGTTTAGCGACGACAATCGCCTATACGACGGTGACCTCGTTCTTGATCTTGGAGAGGATGGTGCCCCTCTTGGGAAGGGACCCGATGCGGATATTACGCAAGATATTGACAATGCCATCCATATGGATGATGATATACCAATGGGCGGTATTGATGGAGAACTCGGCATGCCCATCGAAGAGGACTCAACTGTCATCCCCCCGCTTACCAGTGACTTCACTCGCGATCGATCAGGCTCGCCACTTTCATCTGTACGATCTAGTGTTGTCCGTGATTTGGACGAAACGTTTGCGAACGAAGGGGCCATTCGACATCACCAGAGAGTTAAGCGAAGAAGAGTGATTATGCCAGACGCCGACACAGTCCTCTCTAGTGCCCAGATCAAAGAACAACAGGAGGACCGATCAAAGATCTTGATTTCTGAATCAATTCTTCCCCGGGACCCTGTTCTCCTTAGCCTGATGATGATGCAAAAGAACGGTTCCTTCGTTTCTAATGTCATGGGGGGTGCAAACACCGGCAACTGGGCGCCAGAACTTCGCGGAATGCTGTCAATTGAATCCATTAGAAAAGCAGGTGACTTGAAGCGAAAGAGAGACAGTGGAATTGCCGATATGGACATTGATTCTGGTGCCAAGGTTCCCCGACTTGATATTGAGGGAGAAGAAACTCTATTACAACCTGACGAAGGGCCAATCATAGGAGAAGATACCACCTTGAACCTACAGCCAGAAATCCAGGTTCCTGAAGATGAAGAACAGGCCAACCCCCGATCTGGAGACGACCATTTCAGCGAAGATGAGGGCCTCGGTCAACACCCAGAAGAATACGATGAACTTAGCAGCCTGGTTGAGACTGGCCCAATTTCTTTGGGAACGAAACACGCCGTTCACGTTCTACGAGAACAGTTTGGCGAACCTCCATCCACTGAATCACCAACAAAAGGCAAAGCCGTTGTCTTCCAAGATCTACTCCCCGAGCTTCAAACAAGCAAAGCCGATGCTACGAAGATGTTCTTCGAAGTCCTTGTCCTTGCAACAAAAGACGCAGTCCGGGTTGAGCAAAGCAGCAAAGATCTTGGAGGCCGATTACGCATTAAAGCAAAACAAGGCCTCTGGGGTGACTGGGCAGAAACCGAAGCTGGCGGTGAGATCGCGCCTCAAGAGGTCGCGGCCGCATGAGTTTGCTGAGTTACTGTATTGGATACAAACTCTCATCAATTTTGAACCCACACACCCCTATCCCCGGCTCCTCACAAAACCTCATTCCATAAGCATGCTCTGAGTTACATGAAGAGTAAATGTTGGTGTTTTGTCATTACATATTTTATTTTCCCTTGTTTCTTCCTGGGTGTACGTCTGTTTGAGTGTTCTGCTACCATTTTGGAAACCTTCCTTTGGACAGATTTTACGAAGGCCCAGAGCAGGCGTTTCGCGCCGCCTATGCGCGTACTGAACCCAATCGGCGTATAGGAGTTATTTGAGCTGCAATGGCTAAGGTACGGAAGGGGGGTTTCTTTGGGAGGCGGTTGAGAAACAGACACAGTTGGGGATATCTTTGGCCGCGCGGTTGTGTTTTTTTGTGATAACCACTTTGTACTGAGTAACTAGCAAGCATAGTAATATATTTTGTCTCGATGTCTCAACAGTCCCCCATCTTGGAAAATCTTTTGACCGGTTTATTTTTATCTCATGAAGTCATTTTTCTTCCGCATGCTGCTCGCCCCATCTTGGCTGTGGCTGTATATGGGGAAACTTCTGATGTGTTTCAGGTTTGCACCATCATTTGCATGATGATATCCTTCCACTGGCCATCGCATCCTGGCCGAATGCAGGCCTTGAAACATCCACCCCACTCGAAACCCCGGATGAATAGTTCCGGCGGCGAGGCGTCTTCAACTATTAAAAGTATCGACCAGGGAAGGTTCAGCAAAGAGGCATCCGTCGCCACTCGTTGCTCATCGCTGCGTGCCAGATGAAGCAGTCGATGTGCAAACTGGTTCGTATCACAGCGTTGATCGATGTGAGGGACGCGCCGTGATGGGTCCCGACTTTACAGGGAAGGAAAAGAGGGACACCTTTTTGGTCTCTCTTTTCACACTTGCCGTCTCCTTTTTCGAATATATCAACTCACCACCCACCACTTGAAGATGACAGTGGGCATGCATCTCTTCGTCTCTCCCTCTACTGCAAAAGCTCATTCCTAAAGGTGCTGGTCACTGCTACTCTCTTTCACTGAGTTTTTGCTTTATCTATATCCCAACGTACTTCTATTTTCGGAGCCGGACTCCCCGCTATACCAAGATCTAACCACCATGTCTTCAGCGATACGGCATTTGATGAAGCTTCATCCTCAATATCTTCAGGAACTGGTTTTCCGCTCATCCTGTATGGTCTTTTCTCTTATTGCCGTGGGCTTTTTTGCAGGGTGTTTGCGTATCAACGAAGATGTCCCTGTTCCCTCAATATCCCCAGTAAAGGGAAGATGGAAAGATGGAATACCAATTTTACCGGTATGGTTGCCAGTTCTCTATGTATTCATCCCACGATCTCCTGAACACTGTACTGAGAAGCTCTAGCTTGGGATTTCCATCCTGTCCTCTATTTACATTGTATACTACACCATTATACGAAGGCATTCCCCCCTTCTTGCCGTGCAGCTAGCGCTCGACGTGACAGTTTTGCTTGGGCTGGTCCCAACTATAGCCCTGTCCGCCTTAGGCTCAGCCTTTTTGCTCTGGACACCACTGCCCCCTGACGTTCTCGACATTGTCTGCAACCAAGAAAACAAATTCACCCGCCCCTGTTTCCCGGAACTATACAGACTCGGCTCCCTAGAGCTAGCTGCTATCATTTTCTCTTGCACATGCGGGTACGCACCATTATCTATATTAATACAAGCGGGATACTCACGTTCTATATTAGGCTATATCACCTATTTTTCACGTTTTATACGATGTATGCTGTTCGTGTCCATGGGTGGAAGCCGGTTCACAAGAAGCGACGTCGCAGACATCGACACCACGGCAGTAAGGAACGCATATACGTGCACCTTGATGATCCAAAGATGGAGAAAGATCATCTGGCTTCTTACCTTCAAATCGTCAATGAGGTATCATATCCTGCTGTAGCAGCTACCAAGGACAATCGATTTTAAATATGTAGTTGAGTATGTCACGATCTGGCGTGTAGTTTGATATTATATCGCCAATCACTGTGGTTATGCTATATTTTCAGCATGCGAGGAGATAAAATTATTTGTATACATTAACGACCCCAAAATATGATGAACCCTTATGAATAATGCGTCGGGTGTTGCATAGGATCCCCTACCCAGTGGCTCATTTTGATACCAACTTTAACCATCATTTCCGATACTCCAAGGATTTAATGGAAAGCATTACCAGATTTAATTGCATCAGTAACGCCCCCTTTTCTGTAATCGAATCAGATCACGGGTACGGAGTATTTGCTGATGTAGAGTAGCGGCCGGAGTGTTGTAAATTGAGCGTCAGCTTCTCACTCAAGTATTTCGTTTGATCTGTGGCTTGAATATTCAGAATCTCAAGAGGATATTGATTAAAATAGATCAGTCACAGGTTACAGACCGTAGTAATAACACTACCAAGACTCTTTCATATCCTGACTGGTGCCAATGCTGGAGGGGAAAAATGGGGGCATCAACTTCCTGAGCCTCCTCAACTAAGCGCCGGGAAGTGGGGCAGCGCTTAAGGAGTTCGTTAGTTCGAACTGCTCCGTTAAGACCCACAAGCTAAAATCCTCCCATCGACGATGTTAAGATAGAGTATTGCCATTGAGAGAATAAGAGTGTATTTTGAAATGCACGGCTATTGGTAATAGACTATTGGTAAGGTACTAGATGCTCAAAACTATAGAATTAAGGCAAACCAGGTTCTGGTTTACTGAAGGTATGTTTATAATTCAATTACTGATAACTGGCTCCCAAGGTGATTCTCTGTTCCACTAATTTCTCATAGAGGTGTTTGTATATTGAAATAGCCCGTCACTAATTTTGAACAGTGTATTTTGTATATGTACTCCGGGAGTCTGTGGTATTTCCTTGTTAAAATACTTGTTCTTTCGACCAATAGCCAATCAGATATGACGTTAGTAGGCACTTACAATGACATCATAGGGTTTTGTAGTTGAGACCTAGACGTATATAAAGGGTTATACACATGTAAACCACATTCAGCAAAATAATTGCTGTATAATATCAGTCAACAGTATATTTGATCTTGGGTATATCGTGTTGCAATCAGCATACAACCTTTCGTCATGTCAGGCCCAACCAAGCCAGAGAACTCGGGAGTTCGAAGTCAAGAAGGGGTCGTCTCGAGGCCTGAAGGAACAGACTCTGAGCCAAAGCCAACCACTGAGACAATATCCAGTACCGAGATAAATAACCCTATGGCTGGTAGAATGCATCATGGGCACAGCGAAAAATCCCAATTCGAACCGTTTACGAGTCTCGCCGACCAGAAGAAAGCTGGAGAGAGGGAGTATGGATATGACCAGGGACATCCTGTTCCGGAAAACCGGTATAACGAGGATTATAGCTTTATGGAGAGGAAACCTGGAAAGAAATCCTACTTTAGTGAACTTATGGAGAAGTATGGCAAATACCTCCGTATACCAGATTCTTTTCTGCTAACAAGACTCTTTCGAACAGTTTCCGCTATGGTTAGCTCCATCCCTGTGTGTGAATAAACTGCACATACCCCAGGGCAAAATGGGGCAATAAGATCATCCCTATCAAGCTAATGTCTATGACGGAGTTTGCGGGCAAATTGCATGTGTATTTTTAAATTTTGGGAGTTCATAGTCAACTAGGGATGATATTCCTCTGAACGTTTCAGCTCATGTTCATTACTTGACTGGAAAATTGGATACATGCCAGTCAACTGGTCGACGTGTATGGTACGCTAACACTAACGGTAAACTAGGAATTTTATTGCTGGAAAGTAGCATGTTGCCTGCCGGGACCCAAATATCCCATTAATTGGACTAGATAGTGCAAAAGGGATGGTGTAAATTCAACAGGTTGGATTTCCTTAAAAATTGTCAAAAGTTGTGAAACCCTCAGAAGCCACAACGGATGAAACCCCAATATTACCATGTTCTGGCCGTCGTTGGTTATTTTATTTTGAAACGGTAATTCTGATCCATGGGTGTGAATGAAGAGGCCCAAGGTGTGAAGCGAGGTTGTACGGGGCATAGTCGGCTGACATAGTGCACCTTGAATTGGGTCAACCCCGGCCTCAGCAGTGAATCTAAAACCAGCAACCAAATCTCCGGGCAGTGCACACCCTTATCGATGGCACCAGTGCATCAGCCTTGAAATAACTACATCTATCAGCCTCCGAAAGAAAGGTTCGAGGATGCCTCCACCAATCAGTGATAAAATCTCAAGTTTGAGGATCCAGGAAATCTCAGCCCTGTCACCAAAACCATTTGCCTAGAAGGGCTTCTAGCCAGCCACAGTGAGCGATGCGGGACTACAGCCTCAAAACATCTAGATCTTTCACCTACTTGGTAGCCCATGTCAGCCGCAGCTAATTCCTGCGGATGTGCTGAATCTCAAGTTTCAGCCTATTTCAAAGCATGACACAATGCAGACATTTGGAACCAAAATACCTATGAAGCGATAGCCCGGCATGCCGGGTAGTCACATAAGAGCCCTCCCTTCATGGATATTTTTTTCGTCCTTTGGTAGGAACTTGCCAACTTCTGGTATGGGTCTTGCCAATGGTAGAACAACAATTGGTTGATAAAGGAAAAGCAGTAACTTGTTGGGGTGATCACTCTATCGATCTCAGCTACCCTCCAATGCTGCCCTCCTTTCACTTTTATTTGTCAGAACGAATAAGTTTTGAGAATTTTCAACAAGGAGGGATACCTGCAGAACAGCCGTGATGATCGCATGGAAAAATGGAACCCCCTCGTTCATAGTGCAGATGATATATCACTGAGGTTGCTTTCACTAGTCCCTGCAGGCGAGGGGCTTTGGCAGCCTCCTTCCAGAACGATCGTGGGATGAAGCAGCAGCAAGGTCTCTCCAGCAAACTGGGATTTCACCATGCATTTTTTATGCATCTCCTGTACCCCAGGCAGACCGAGCAGGGCCTTTGACTTCTAGCTTTGGCCGGGGATATCAACGGACACATGCATGCGCGATTTCAGTCCCCGAATCCTGGAATACACAGCAGCGAGGACTGGATAGCTACGGCTAGAGGCGCAGGGGAATTCTCTTTGTGAAGACGCAGGTTTCAATTCCTAGGAGATAAATCATTGTCAATGTCCCTAAAGTACACAAACCGACAGGCAATACTTACTCAAACATCTTCTTTAGCGGGGTTGTGTCCTAGAGATGGCGTGAAACATAACTAGACTACGTAGTTAGCTAGTACGAGCCGAGAGGCCGTCATCAACGCAGGTTATAGCTAGCGGTGTGTTTGTAGTTTTGGTAGTCGCATTTTTGGTATAATATTGGTAGATTGTGCCAGTGAAGTGCAGAGTTGCCGCTTTGGGCAATTCCAACGTCAGGCCACAAACTCCAACTTCATCTTCAACAACTTCGACATTTTTCCGATTCTTTGAACATCCACAAGAAACACAAACAAGCCTCGATCTGTGGAACAAAAGCGCTCCAGGAGTCTGTATCCCGGGACGGCACAAGACCCATGGGAACGAGTTCATGTTACCTGGGGAGCAGGGTGTGTGCGACTATGGACGCATAGCCGGTCCGGCGTCCTGACACTCTGAAGAAGGGTAGCAAAACCTCCTTTGACGACAGCCACAGTACCTTTGCCGGCTGGTTGTGACCTCTCAGTTCGATCTCTACCACGGATCGGCTCTGCACTGGGACTTGTGCGCTCGGTTCGTCAAAGCGTCGTCCAGTATAGGCAGGTCGCCGATTTACTTTGGTGATGCAACAGGGTGAACCAAGTATCTTCTCCCCCTTCCCACCCTCTTGCCTGAGATTCTCGATGCTAACTCTGGAGCAGTTCTCGTTGGTGCGTGGCATATGCTAGCTGGGGTTGGATTCTACTTAGGTCCAGCAGGCTGCATGGGGGAGAAAATATGGAAGATTGCTGTGTCGATCGGAGCGCATGGTTGAACTGCGACTTGCACCCTGTTGACGAAGCCGGTCAAAAACCAACAGATGCATTAATACGAACTACTGTGATCAGACATGTTGCCAATTCGCGCGACGGTGCAGTTGGCATTTTTCGGCCATCGAAAGCTGTTGAGCCCAGGCAATTGGATAGCCGATGCTAACAAAAGCCTTAGAATGTCTAGCAAATACGTGTCCCCGCCTATATTTGTGGTGGCCAGCCCGGGCCCATTTCAAAAAGAATGATGCAACCACTGCTTCACCGCAGTCATAGAGTTAAATATTTAAAGGGGGAGATGTTTGCCACTTCAGGGGAAGACATCCGCATCTTCAGGCTTAAATTTGACCATAACCGAGGACAGGTGCAATGCTGTGGAATTACGGCGAGGGAAAACCTGAGATGACCTTGCTAGCTGGTCGATATACAAACCTCTGAACGGGGATGTCTGCAGAGCAACACACTTTACCAGGAAAACCCCTGCCTCGCGAGCAGCCTAAAAAAAAGACTGGGAAAAAGAAAGGACTGATGGACGTTTCTTTTCTCTCCTAACTAGCGAAGCCGGCCGTTCCACCTTGGCGCAGAAGTCGAGTCCTACGCCCTGCAACCAACAACGGATATGAGTGCTGCCTCCCTTTCGTTAAGAAACGAAGGAAGACAAAGTCGCGTGAGGAGAGCCCATCGGCCTTTTAGCCGTAAGTCGCTAACTCGAGACGATTAGCACTGGGGACATTGGTGGGGATTCCTCCACAAAGACAAAAGAAGAAGCCAGCCCGAAAAGGAGTGCCCTCGGAGACTGAAAGAGAGAGAGGGAAAAAAAAGTAAAGGGCAGAGAGGAATCGAGCCGAATTGACGCTGACTGGGCTTACTCCTTATAGGCTCGAGAGTCGAACCGATTCTTGGGGACCCCATTATTGCGAGCAGTCCTCATCTGCCTTGCCTTGGTGATAGTTATATTATCACAGGCAAAAGTTATCCGGTTGCTGCCATATTCGACGTTTTTTTCCCCACTGGGAAGAAGCTTCTTGGCTCTTCTTTCTCTCCACGACGTTCGCCCTGTTATCATCGCCAATTATCAACGACCACCACGACGACCATAGACGCCAATATATTCTTCGCTGACGCCCCATATTATCTCCTTCGTTTCGATGTATCCATGCCAAGGTCGTTATACGCTGCAGCCCGGCTCTCGCTCTTCAGACATCGCTGAGAACCCCAGCTTTCGGTTATTCTCCCATCAACACCCCAGATCTGGCCGACGCCCGCGCTCTTGTACTTACAGGATTCAGCCGCCAGCCTCGTCCTTGCATACGTGAAAATACGACGCGGATGAGAAAGGTACCCTCTTTGGTCGAACGAAACCCCCGCGCCGAGTCTTGCTGTGTACTCTGCCAGTCGAACAAACCCCCTTCTGACTCTTGACTTGCATTGTTCGACTTTACAATACTGCGGTCTGTGCGCTGTGTCAGCTTTGCAAGCTTGGTTCAACGACTTCAATTGTCACCAGCCGGCACGAGCATGTCATTGGCCTTTGAGCTCTGATCTCTGTTTGGATTGAAATACCTTCAATCAGCTTGCTGCATTCGCGTTCGTCGCACGACCTCCAACTCGAGCTATACTCGCCACGGCCGCGTGATCCATAGCAGCCCGCTCCTCGACCTTCATACCTCCCAAATAGGGCGTCGTTATTTTTTTCCCTGCTGTGAAACCTCAGCTTGACCCTTTACTCGTGCATTAGCGAACCAGCCAAGCTTCGCTTGGACCAGTTGAATCCAGGGCCGTCATCGTGGTACTGCGATCCCACATCCTGAAACTCACATTTCAAGAGGAATAATCATATTTCTCGCGCCAGGTAGACTATCACACTTGGACGGGGAAAGTTGACAAGACTTGGACCACTGAACGTGGGCATCGATCGTCCCGAAAAAGAAAAATATCAAGCACACAGACTCTGCTCGTTGGACAGTAAAGCCTTCCTCCCTCCCTGACAGCGCCACCAGCTCTTGCGTCCCCTCACACACACTCTCTCACACACCGTTTGTTCTGATAATACCCCCGGCCACTCACACGCAATACCACGCCGACGTACAGACACGTTTTCTTGGATTCCGGAGTTGGCGGCGTTTCATCCACGCTCGTCCTTCGTTTTGGTGCCTGTTCCTTCGGGGGAGGAGGCGCCGTGCCGTTCCATCCCCAATTAAGGCCTCCACATTATATAAATAGCTATAGCGGCAGGCTTTTATTATGACGACTAGCTCCCGGGAGTGCTCAGATACCATGTCCCCGCACCAAACTACTGGTCAGGAATCCGACAACATGGCCGTCAATGGGGAGAATGCGCAAGCTTCATCTAAATATATCCAGAGCAATGGGGAGATGACCGATACTATTGCGACCGAGAAAAAAGCTGCAGCTGCAAAGGCGGCGAAGGACCCTTCAAGGCCTAAAAGGAAAAAAGCTAAGCGAGCTTGTTACGCCTGCCAGAGGGGGCATCTTACTTGTGGTATGTAGGCACTGTTATGCTGTCATAAATATCTAGAACTAACCCACCTCTTTTTTTTGGCTGTATTTAGGTGATGAGCGACCATGTCAGCGTTGTATCAAGCGCGGATTCCAAGATGCCTGCCACGATGGAGTACGAAAGAAGGCAAAATACCTTCATGATGCGCCAAATGAGGCATTGATGGCTGGGGTTGGAGCAACCCTCTATAACCAAAGAAATGCGGCACAGAAGAATATCAATGGATCCAATACTTCACCCGGCGCTCCTCAGCAGATAACCTCGCCCAATTTTTACAATACCCAGCAATCACCGGACTATAATGGCTTCCCCCAAAATAAGACCGAACTGCAGGACAGTACAGTAGGGGCTGATAATTACGCCTCCCAGTCTCCCGTTTCGCCCACGTATCAAATAAGTCAAGGATTGTCAACCCAGGGCCTTTCTCCGTCTCTCCCACAGTCCACAAGTGAGACACCATCAGCCGCAAATCCTGCGCCAGGCCAGTTTAATTCGGCCTTTTTTGATCCTAGCGATCCTGCGCTGTTCAACTTTGACCTCGCAAGCATGAATTTTGGGAACCATTATGGTGCCTTGGAATTCGGAATGCTTGGACATATGGCGACCGGGGTAGGTGACACACCACCTAGCGATAGCGGAGCCCAGCGCGGTTCAATTGGACAAAATGGCTCCGGGACATTCGGCCTCACTGGATCCAGCTTTTCTGAGAGTCCTAACAACCAGGCCCCCTATTTGTTTAGCGAATCTGGTATGAATGACTGGACGCAAACTGCGCCTGTCAATAGGAGGAGTATGTACGGTTCAAATGCAAACATGGTGGCGGGAAATATGTCGGACAAACCGCATGCATTCGCCATTGAAAGCGCCCCGGCCAATTTTGCTAGCCCTGCTTCCAACGAGAGTCCGATGATGACGACCAGCTCAGCAACATTTGAAGACACAACAAATTCCGGGGCATTCAACTCTAGGCAAAACGTACCTGTGTCTCAGCAGAGACAGCAGCCAGTTGTATCAACACCCCAGCTTAAGCAACAAAATTTGAACCTCGGCAGCAGGCGCAGACATAAGAATGCGTCTTCTATTTACGACAGTGTCAAGGACCCGTACTCCTACACTAGCGGATTCCATTCTTTAACGGCATTCATCCAACGCCGTTTCTCTCCACAGAAGACCTTGCGTATTGCCAAAGCACTGGCATCCATTCGACCGTCGTTTATTGCGACCACCAAAACTCTAAATCGGGATGATCTGATATTCATGGAGAAATGTTTCCAACGCACACTTTGGGAGTACGAAGACTTTATTAACGCGTGTGGCACTCCGACAATAGTCTGTCGACGAACCGGCGAGATCGCTGCAGTCGGCAAAGAGTTCAGCATCCTCACTGGCTGGAAGAAAGAAGTGTTGCTGGGAAAGGAGCCAAACCACAATGTTAATACTGGTGGCTCCTCTGGTCTGATGACAGGCTCGACGTCACGAGGAAGTTATACACCGAGACCTTACAGCTCCGAGATATACAACTCCGGTGCAACAGCTACACCGCGCACACAACCTGTCTTTCTTGCCGAACTGCTGGACGACGACAGTGTGATTGAATTCTACGAGGACTTTGCCAAGCTTGCCTTTGGTGACTCTCGTGGCAGTGTGATGACGACGTGCAAGCTGCTCAAGTACAAAACTAAGGCTGAGAGTGATATACTTGCCGGCAGCAATGGTGAGGCTGATGCTGGGCAGAATGGTGAAGCCGCCAGTAACGAGACAAACGAACTCAACGGTAACAATAGCAACGGAGTCACTACAAACGGACGAGGACAACGCCGATGGGGCAAAGGTGAGATTGCTGGTGAGGCTGGTATGAACCAACTTGGGTTCCGTGACGGCAAAGTCGAATGCAGCTATTGCTGGACTGTTAAACGGGATGTCTTTGACATCCCCATGCTTATTGTCATGAATGTAAGTTGCCTGCCTTTAGAAACATTGAGAGCTCGAGCCAGCCCTAACATCAACTAGTTCTTGCCATGCATATGAAGGTTCATCCGAGCTACTACTAGTTCGGAACGGTTTTATGTATTTTCTTGTTTTTCGTTCACCTCACGTTCATTCAGCTGCAATTATTATGACGGCGGTTAGGGGGGAAAATGGAGTGTAACGGAACGAGGGCATTAACATACAGCTGGGGGGGAAACACGGCGTCACACACTTTTTGGGCATTTACAGAGCGGACAAACCGTCCCTCTTTTTTTTTTTTTTTTTTTTTTTTTTTTTTCCTTTTTTTTTTCCCTTTTTTTTTTTTTTTTTTTTTTTTTAATATCTGTCTCTTATTACACAAATCCGTTTTCATTTTCGTCTTGAGGGCAGGATCCAGTCTGACCTATGTTTTGTGCTTCGCTTGGCAAATACGATAGGTATCTGGGCAATCGACATAGCAAAGAAATATCCTCACGCATATGTGCTTGGGATCGACCTAGCTCCTATGCAACCAACCAATCGACCTCCCAATTGTGAATTCCAATCTCCACGGGACTTTGAGAGCCCCTGGCTTCTAGGCGAGAATTCCTGGGACTTTATTCATCTTCAGATGGGTTGCGGGAGTGTTTCGAACTGGCCCAACTTGTACAGCAAGGTCTTTGCGCACTTGAAACCTGGAACCGGTTATTTCGAACAGGTCGAAATTGATTTCGAGCCGTTTACCGTCAACGGCATGCCAAACGAACATCTCTCGGAATGGTACCGGCAATTGAAGGCTGCCACAGATAAGGCTATGCGGCCAATTGCTTTCAATCGAAGCATGAAACACACCCTGAAGGAGGCTGGGTTTGTCGATGTCAGGCAACATGTGGAGGGATTGCCACTCAACGAGTGGCCAGAAGACCCGTCTGACAAGTTGGTGGGAAAGTGGTACAATCTTGCATTCTCAGAGAGTGCATTGACGCTCTTGCAAGGACCACTTACTCGAATAAGTGGAATGTCTCTTGATCGCATCCAGGACTTGGCTGATCAAGCAATAACTCAGGCCTATGACAAAAATGTCCAGGCGTGGAATCATCTCCAGGTTTACACGGCGCGCAAACCAAGGTGAGACAACTCAAAATTTGGGTTTCTTTGTCGGATGCGCCCAGCGTCTGCTAGAATCTGAGTACCCCCGTTTCCCTTGTCCCTCAAGTGTAACTGGTCCGTAACCTTTCCGGGCTACTGTTCATCATTGCTATCCGATTAGCAAAAGCCGTTAGCCGCCCATTAATGGGTGACTACAAGAACCAAATTGCCACTGGACCCTTGGTTGCCGGCAGTTACTTCCTGCAGGACAAACAATATAAGACGACAGAAGTATGATTTTGAAGGAAGAGCGAATTTCGGAGAAGAACGACTGAATGAAAAGGAGGTGGAAGCGATAGACGGAAACATGGGAAAGACGGATGTCGAAAGGAACCGGAAGGAGAAAAAGGGTATTTTTTTCTGCACGCTTGAATCACACGAACCAGCTTTGAGTTGATGGCCGTGACATCCTTTAAACGAGCATTGTGATTTTTGCTGAGTTTATATCGCGCATCTAGCCATGTTCCTCCTGCCCCCTGTACAGTGACACTTCACTAGGGATCAGACCAAGTACCTGCCAGTGTCGTCGCATGGGGAGAAGACTTCAACATCCAAATGAATCCGATAAATCCGTCGAAACGCTGAACCGAAAGCCGATACGCAGAGGACGTTGCGGTCACCCTGTATGTCTTCCATATACGTATTCACATTTCACGTTCCCGAGTGCTGTGAAATTCCGATATCTCGAGCACACTTCCTGCCGTTCACAGATGGCTGTCGAGGAAACTAACGCCCCAACTATTTGGACGAAAGGAAAATATGGACATGCTGGGAGGATTGCCGGAAATGATGGAATGTAAATGATAGGAATCCCAGGATTTTGGTTTGGTCTGGAGGGGGGGATAGCCTCGGGGACAGAAAGATGGAAAAATTCACCGCTGGCAGATTGAGCTGGAGAGGAAAAAAAGAAAGAAACGAGGGAGAACAGCTCAGAAGGAAGTCGACTGTCGGGGAACAGCTTCGTCAAATGTATTCCGATGCTTGGGTCACCGGTTGTCAGGACAAGGGTAGAATATACCCATTTATATATGCACGACCACGTCGCATCTTGGCCAGTCATTCCTCTTCTCAGGAAATTTTCCACCGGGTTGATATATGCGACGAAGCAGAAACGGCAAGAGGGATGGATCAGGGGGAATGCTACATATTTTCCAGCTCAAATGCAGCGGCTTCTCTCCACCAGTTCGTCTTTGCCAGAATTTCTATTTGTTTCCTTTTCCTCGGGTCTTGCGGTTCCCTCACTTGCCTCCCAACTTTTATGTCTCTGAAGTTGTTGTGTCCCCTATCATTGGACAGTCGGGAAACGGCTCCTTTTCTTTTTCTCGAGTATTTTTATGTGTTCTCCTCGCTTCAACCCTTGCTTGCATGTCTGATGGCTTTTTTTTTCTAATATTTCTTATCAAGCGCTGTCCTGTCCCGGCGGAATGGTAAAGGGTTAAAAGGTAAAGAGGAGACGGATCTACAAATGGCTGGGAAAAGTTTGTGCGGACGTCTTGCATCCCATAACTCGGTTAGTTATCTTTTCTTTGTTGTTTTTACTCAGGCTGGCAGAGCATGCCGGGGTTAGTTATATATGGAGGAGTATGCTCTGTTTTATGGTCATTCCTCAGGACGACGATTCATGGTGATGATCTATTGCTACGATAACGAGTGGTTAGTTACCTTGTTCTTTTCCTTGACTGCCTCCTTTTTCTGTGCTTCGATGGCAATGCTGTGCCTTTGTACTCTGTTTTATATAGAGGGTCTCCTACGGTCACCTTAAAATTCCCTGTCCTCTTCCTTTGCCCTATTCATTCTGTCTCGGTTGTCAATACGTAGTAGGCTCGTTATACAGTTCGATAGAGTCATAGATTTTACGTCCGTCGTTTGCAGTGCTTCCCTTGGGCCTTATACTCTCGCTACCGAACATCTACCGGCATAGTTTGTATATATACTCCATGTACTTTCTGCCACGGTCGTTGCCGTAAAAAGGAGTTTGCAACAGTATCAAATTTCCAGGCGTTATTTGGGCGCATCTCCCGCTTCGGTGCTTAAGGAGTTATTATTGTAGCTAATTAGCTTGATATTGGAGTATAGTTACTCGATATCAATTAACTACCCCTAACTAAATAACCAGCTAATTAAGATTTAGTTTGGCTGCGGGTGAGCCTCACTTCGATGCTCGATACGAAACACACTCCTTGTATTTCCTCATAACAATACGACCAAAGGACGGAGTATCCGTCATGAAATAAAATTTAACTCTGTAACACCTCGTACAGCTTTCTGAAGATGGAGTTGGTTTCCTGTATATATACGAGGTATCGTGACAATGTCCACATGAGGAAGTCAGTTGCCCCTGTAACGTCAATAATCTCCCGGCAAGGGCACTCGAATCTCTTACGTCCTGAGATTGGTACCTTGGGCGGAGGTATCGTATCTCCGTATTAAAACATGGTGTTGAGAATGTCTGATATTTAACTCGGCTCCTAGTCGCCATGCGTTTTCATGGTAGCCGGTAATTATATTTCTTTAGGAAACCCTGGAGAGGAGCTAAATTGTTAAATCCAGATCCAATCTTCGCGTGACAACATCGAGCATCTTCAACCTGGATAGTCTCCTGTGGTTGATTACTATCTGCTTGTTGACGGTTATTCGCTGTGTCTCACACTCAATTTCCCCCCTCCACACGCACACACACAAACCCTCTCGCTCTCGTCCTTCTGCCTATGCACCAAAGGCAGTGAAATTACCAGGCAGGCTGGATGGAACAACGTCACGGCCTTCCCTTCCAGTTGAGCGTATATTTGACAACGACTACCTGAAGCAGCGGCCTCCTCTCTTCCTTGGTACAGAGGAGGGGGGTCGGTTAGCTTCACGTTTGTCATGATTATGAATACCTGCAGAATCCCCTGCAACATGCCATTGAGGTTGGAGACAAGGGTCATCGATGGTGGCTTTAGCAGGTGCATGAAATCCACCCATGCATGACGCTGTCTCCACGTTCATTTGTCAACCAGAAGAGCCCTTGATCTCGTATACATATACTCAGTGAAGTAAGAGAAAACATGGTTCGAAATTGAATATGTTATCTCCTCGAAAGAAACGCTGATTCGTGGGACAAGAGAAGGGGTTCCTGCTTCATCGTTTCATGTCAGATGCTTGCTAGCATCATACCCGGAAGATATTCAAATTTCTTCATGGAGTCGATCCTGATACCCATTTTCGACACCCAGGAGACGTGGCGCAAGATATTGGGCAGTTTTGGATAAGCTGAGGTCATCTTGGTACTTGTGCAGACATGCAGTAAATGGACGAGCATGTCTAGACGAACCCCCATAAGTATGTATGATTGGCTGCATTGGGGATGCCCACAGAGCATTACCTTTCGACCTAGCCTAGAGAATCATCCCACAGAAGGGAAAAAATAGCGAGGCTGGGGGGAGACGTTTCGTCATAGATAATCCAGTGCATCCCTATCGTAAGGCGTGCCGCTGATATGACGTCGTGAGCAGCCCAGAGAGAAATAAAAACGGGGCACAGATGGCGTTGTTTGTCAATTACAAGCGTGCTGGATAAAGTTGTTAAGATGCGACGATCGGTTAGTTGACTATTATCTGATCGAGTTATATTTTTCCATTTTATATTTTGCTTTTATTTTTGTTTCTTTTTTCCATGTCCTTTTTTTTTTTTTTTTTTTTTTTTAAAAAAAAAAAAAAAAAAAAAAAAAAAAGTTTTTTTTTTTTTTTTTTCCCTTTTTTTTTTTTTTTTTCTTCCCTCTCCTTTTAAATTTTCCTTTTTTTGTCCCTCTTGATCTAAAATTATCCCCCCGGCGGGCGGTGGCTCGACTGTCTTGTTTTTTCCTGTTTTTATTTATCCTCCACCCCCCCGCGCCGGGCCGCCGCCTT
>QQSR01000072.1:0-85828 GCA_003664465.1 Trichophyton mentagrophytes | reverse complement strand
TTTGTTTTTCTTTTTACTTTTTTTCCTTTTTCACTCCCATTTTTTTTGTTTTTCCAACCCTATCGTAGTCCTTTTTTAATCCCAAAAATTAAATTTTAAAGTAGTTATATTGATTAAACCAAGTAAAAAAATTATTAAAAAAAACAATAAAAAAAAAAAAAAAAAAAAAAAAAAAAAAAAAAAAAAAAAAAAAAATAGAACATGTTAGATTAATATTACTATCCAAGGTCTTAAAAAAAAGGGTCAACATTAATGTCATCTATGATTGACCTCCTCCAAAAGTAAGTCAACAAAGGCGTGTTTGTTATAAGGTCAGCCTGAAGTGTTCGAAGCAGCCGGCCGTTTAACCCATCGGCCGTGCCCATCATGCTGCCAGGCGAGATTAAGGACCTGATGCATGGTTCTGAAAACATAGCTCCTCTGCGGCGGCAGGTTATAGTCCAGAGCTCTGAACTCGACCAGCCGGCCGTGTACACCTAGATACCGTACCGAATGAGGGACAAGCGAGTACCCCGTCTCCAACTCCATCCAGGCATTCTCCGGATCCATGGTCGAGTTCTTCTGCTCCTTTTCAAAGATATCACTCCACTCCGGCGGCGAGAGCTGCAGGGCCAGCGAGCGCAGATTGGTCATGCTGCGGAACAGTTTGAGCACTAGGTTAGTATGGCTGTAGAAGGGGAAGACGGCAATGTAACGAAACGAGGTCAGCCGCGAGATGGCAGAGGCAGGATACGGGAGGTTGACCGCTTGCAATGGGTCGACGGAGCCCCAGTGGTTGATGATGGACGGAGGACGCAGGCGGAAGTAGTCTTCCACGCTGTACGCCTGCAGAGACGAGCCCTCGTTAAACAGCAGCTGCGTCCACGGCTTCGCGGTGAGAAAGCTATCGTCGTCGCTGGTGCTGCTGCTGCTGCTGCTGCTGCTGCTCTCTCCCTCCGCTGCTGGTATGGCCATCTGGGTATCAGGCTGCTGCTGCTTCTGCTGCTGGCGGAACTGGATGGTCTGCAGCGGCATGTCAAAGGCCCATTTGTCGCCCTGGAGAGCGCACTGCGCCATGTCCGCGATCATGAACGGCGGCGCAACGACGGTGACGGTCGTCGGGTTCAGGGCCGCAAACAGCGTCTTCCACCACAGCTGCTTCTCGCTGCCGGGGAAGATGCTGCGGACCGAGACGGTGACACTCTCGACGTGCTCGGCCAGGCCATGGCGGCTGATGAAGGCCAGGAACCGGTCCTGGTCGCGCAGCTCGTACCGGCAGCAGCTGAACAGGTGCTCGCGGGAGAACTCTCGAAACTGACGGCACACGCGCGAGACGCTCTTGAGGTCGGTCGTTCTGGAAGACGTTACGGCGTGGCTGGGGAGGTCTCGCAGTGCGCGCTCGTCGGCGGTCGGCGGCGGGCTTGCGCTGATGAAGGAGAGGATGAGGTAGAGGATCTCGACGGGGAGGCTGTGGATGTCGGCCATGGCTTTGCTTCTTAGATGCAGCGATCCCCAGGAGCCGGTCAGGCTGGCGGCCTCGCTCAGCTTATATATGTCTATACTGTAACTTACGCTGCCTGGCTGCTAACTAGCTAGCTAACGAGTTATCCCATCGCAAGCAACTGAGACAGCAGGCAGGCAGAACGGTTTCGAGCTTGCGCTGTCCTCCACCAGCCGTCCATCTGACTGTCCCCCCAGCCTCGGGGTCAAGGGCCAAAAATAGGATGTCTTGTTTTAAAGACACGGGAAGAACGCGTTCATCATATCGTATGCTTATATCGAAATGGTTTAAACTAGTTATCAGCCTAAGCTTGGGATTGCGGCCCGTCCTTGGCTGGCGTGGGTGAGGCTGAGGCGTGGACAATATCAAAGCTACGCTGCAAGCAACAAGGAGATACCAAACAGAAAAGAAACAAGAAGCAAAAGAGTTACATCCCTATTCGGTGCTGATGGATGACCTTGTCTTACTCTTTGCTTTCCATTCGTCGACCATGCCCTGGTAATCTCGAGGCCGGTACACGGTGAAGTGCTCGCGCAAGAACCCCTTTTTGCGGCGGCGCTGCAGGCCCAGGTCTCGCAGCATCAGGTCAATATAGGGGATGGATTCGAAGACAAAGTCCGGGTTACGTATGCGCATACCCTCTCGATACCGCCAGATGCTGAACTGCGAGTAGAGGGCTACCTCCCAGTCTGTCTTGTCTTCCTCTGCCGTCGGTTTGGGTTCAGCCGGCCGGGGGACCAGCGGGCGCACTTCAAGCTGGCCTGAGAGATATGCAGTGGCCCATAGGGCCTGTACCTGAGACGTGACGGCTGTATCTATATTGGCTGCCATCCCAAGAAAGACAATTGAGCGGTCCTTTAGTTTGGGAGGCGCCATGAATCGAATCAGCCGGTATGGATGGGAAGAGAGAGTCTCAGCGTCCGCAGAGAAATGCTTGAAACGCTCATTCACTTTGACAGAGGCCTTGAGCTGCGGGAACTGTCTCAGAATATGTTTATCTGCAGCCTCGAGGAGTGACTTGTCCAGCGGCTCGGGAGCCCAGGGCACTCCAAGCTGCTCGTCGATCCCCTCAGGCAGAAACGTTATGGGTGATCGAGCTTCCCAGCCGGTTCCACATATTACAGCATCGGCCTTGAGAGATGTACCGTTGGAAAGATGCGCCCTCCGGCTGGACAGAGAATCGATATCGGCAATGTGTACCTTGATCTGGCCACTCCTCACTAGGTCAAAGAAGTCACTCGGGTAGTTCAGGATGCTCAGTGACGTGGACACCCAGTACGGATCAATCCACGGCGTCAACTTTTTGACCTCTGAGTGCTTGTTATACTTATTGGCGGTCATCACGTCGTTCTTTACCAAGGCCCAGAAGCCGCTGACGAGTTGTTTACCCAGCCAAGTCTCATGCAGAAATTTCGTTGGCCCCGTAGTTGCCCAGATACAAGGAGACATCCATGTCGTGCATCTGGTCAGAAGCAGGTATTCAAGCAATATCTTGAGCGGTGTGATCCTGGGCCGGGACATCCATGCAGGCCCGCGACCATTTTCACGAATAACAAAGTTCACAGACGCTCCAGCTGCTGCACAGGTATAGGCCATGTCCCAGGCAGCCTTCCCCCCGCCATACACGACCACGGTCTTGTCCGGGTGCAACAGTTCATTCTCATACTTTGGCATATTCCGAGAATGAAATATCGGTGCATCAAATGTTTCCTGGCCCTTGAACTTGGGGAGATGTGGCCGTGATGTGAGCCCAGTTGCCAGTATCAATTTCCGAGTGAGGATAGTCGAAGTGCTTCCAACCGCAGCCTCCATTCCATCACTGTTTGCATCCACGGTGAGAAGCCATGACGATGGATTATCTCTATGCTCGGCAGAGATGAGCCTTGTTCGAAGGCGTATTCTATCTGTCAGACAGAACTTCTTTGCGTATGCATTCAAATACGCATGCACGGTCTGCCCGGGTATAGGTTTGCCCTTCTCTGCACCAAATGTCTCAGCATCCATGGCAAAGTCCGGGAACTCAAGTGAGCCAAAGACATTGTTGGTGCATAGAGTACTGTAGAGACGATGCTTTGCCCATACTCCTCCAATGGACGATTCTGCTTCCAGAACAATAACGTTGGCGGAAGGATAGACTTCCAGGTATGTCTTTGCAGCACTTAGACCGTATGGTCCTAGCCCCCAGTGATGTCAGTGTTTTGAACTGACTTGGTCAGCGTTGTGTGGAGCTGACAGCCGACTTACCTGCACCAACGACGACCAGGTCAACTTCTTCCATTATGATAAACTTGGACGGCCTACTTCACACTCCGATGCGTGATTTCTGTCACGGATATGCGAGGATGAAACTGTTATATGCACACCTCCTGAGCGACTGCGCAGGAAGGAGCACACAGTGTACTTTAATAGTACACTCGGACGTTAATAACATCGCTTTTATGTAACATTCACCACGCCTGCTCTGTGGGATTCTTTCTTCTCTCTCTCTTTTTTTTTTTTTTTAATTCCCTCTTGGTACATTAGTTATGGTCTCTGAATCCCTGCGCGAATAAGTGCGATTTTAGTCAAACTACATCGTCACCAGCCCAATGATGCAGCGCGGGGGTCAGTTCATTGGCAACCAGGCATCGGAGGAGCCGGGTTTGCCTAAGAGAAAGTGTTTTCTCTGCCCTGCCTACCCCTGCTCTCGTATAAGGAGTGTGGTCGAGATGCATTTCATATCCGCTGCCCAAAATTGGGAACCGAAGTTGATCGAGAAAACCACTCGGATCCATCGCCAGTATCAACGGAACTGCAAGACAAGGTAGTTGATCTCAAGAGAACTTGGCTCATGTAGTATTATTACACTGCATATTCTAGCCGAACGAGGGTTTGTTTATCTAAGAATTGGGAGCTTCTTAGTCTTCCCAATGATGAGGTAGCTCAGCATTGAGACTGGGACCATCGACACATCAATGCACCCTGCTTTCAGTTACATGAGGGGCTGGAAAGAGGCTACCAGAGCTACGGCAGTGAAAAATTCAAGTCCAGCCTGCGCGGTATGGGGGGTATCATTTTGTGCTATCTTCCGCCAGCTCAGGTCTACTCTGATCTCCTCCTAACGCAGGACCAATTTAAGTGTTTGCCGTGACTCCAGCCCAGTGGAACGGGTAGTTTGAGTTGACTCTTGAACAAAGTGCATACTGAAGTCCCGACTGGGTTCCAGCTCTCAATGACAACCAGTCACTTTCTCAATATCGACGCACTTTGTTGTTTCTCGCCCGCATCAAAAGCGGAAAAAAAGAAAACTGCTGAGAGAGAAGTCTTTGAAGCCAACCTCGTTGATGCACCACGTGACTCTTTTCCTGGCCCGAGATCAAAACCAACGAAGAAAGACGACGAAAGAAAAGACAGCAGGGCAGCAGCAGCTCGAATCTGCGTGTTGGCTGGATGAGATAAGGGGAGACAATGCTTTGTTCTCTTGTCAAACGATTCGGAATATCCGACAAGCGTCCATCGAGGGCTAAAGGATAGCGACCATTAATATCAAGATGATCTTCGTCGTGCTTCTCGTCGCATCCGGATAAATACCCTCAGTACGGAGTACGTACGACCACACTGTCGTTGGCATCGGTTCGAGAGAAGAGCCCGTGGACCTGACGTGCCGAGATCATGTGCCCGAGCAGTTAAATGTCAGAAACGCATGCGGAGTCTTGGAATGGCATCCATCCAGTGAAATCCGTGGAGTTGAGAGCAAAGATTGGCAAAGCATGCGCATATTGCGCTGTATACTCCCTCTTAGGGACGTGCACGTCTCTGGGATGATTACCTGCATGTAATGATAGGCTGACCGACCCCGAGCCTCATCAACGGTACAATGCGGCACAATCTTCTTTGTTATTATGCCAGGATCCCATTCGCTGGGGACGACAAAAGCAAAAAAGCGGAAAAGGCACACAAATCCCAACAAGACGGCCCCTGAGACAATCATAACGTAAGAGAAGGTTAAAAAGATTATTTTGAGGCTCACCAAGCCCTGAACATGACCCCTCACTCTGAAGCTGGCGTTCCAAACCAACGCCGCTTGCCACGGCCATCATGGAGTTTCATTTTGGCTGGCAAGGAAGCCTTCAAACACGGTTTCTAAAGATCAAAGAGGGCACTTCCTGCTGCCATGAACGAATCTACCGAGGAACACGGTGAAATTGTACTGGCCGGAAGCAAAGGGCCCAGTTCTCTCAAGGCGGACCGCCAGAGCTGCATGCAATGGCAAGGCTCTCTCGGTTCAACACGCCACAATTGTGCATGGCGCCATAAAACTATTAACTCGACTCCTTAGTGATGGCCAAACCGAGAACTCTTCAAAGGCTGTATGGAGGATGGAATATGGAGGACTTATGTTCGATGTTGAAGCATCGTTTGCATGCCTACCAATTTTTCTCACCAACCTGACGCGGCTTTACATATGAAGCATGGCCCTAGAATTGTCCTGTTTCAACGAGATTCCAGCATGCGTGGACTTGTGGAAACCTGACTGCTTCCATGTAATGTTGGCCTACCCCCCTGTCTATAAGAACCCTCTCATCTCAACATGCTGCCGAGTATCTAGCTACCCATGTATAAGTACAGACGCTATCGTCCTCCGTAGTTTGAAGATAGCGCCTCATTTCAGCGTAGCGAGGGAGATATCCCCATCAACTAGGTGTCACCGCTGCATTTAAAGCATTATTATTCAAATAGTCACATTCGTAGCCACCCACTGTACTGCAGTCTACTACTTATACTTACATCTGCTCCGTACCTCCGTCCTATAGCTCCATCAATGTAAGGGCAAGTCTATCGAGGACCCTCCCGAATTCCGTCGCCCGTCTGAAACGCCAGCAAGGGTGTCTCCGGGCGATCATGCAAGGGGCTATCTCGGCTCACTGGCTTCACTTTGGCGACCCTTCCGCTCGTTTTCGTCTTCATCGCCCTCCCTTCATCTCTCTCTCTCTCTCTCTCTCTCTTCTATATAAACACGCCGTATTCGTCTCCATCGAGCGTCGTCGTCGCTGCCTCCTTCTTGCTACTATTAGTCATCATATTAGTCCCCCGGAAGGTGGCTAACCCCTTTAAAACGAGCGTGTCCCCTGCCTTTCCCACGTGACTCATCCTTAAACCTTAAAAACCTCAAAAAGAAAAGAAAAAAAAAAAAGGAAAAAAAAAAAAAGGAAAAAAAAAAAAAAAAAAGAAAATTAAAAAAAAAAAAAAAAAAACCTCAGGGGAAAAAAAAAAGGAGAATCGCAAGCACCGGAACGAACGACGCGAGCCTGAAGAACGCAGCATTAAAGGCAGACCGACGAAGCCGAGATCGAGGGCTGACTATGTGAAGGGGTTGCGCCAGCCTTTACGCCAGCCCAATTGACCAGAAGTTTCTTTTTCTCTTCCCTTGACGCCTACGACAGAGCGCCGAACGCCGTGACAGGTCAGATAGTTCCTTGAACTGCAAGCTGCCTGTGGGGTGAGAGTGCTCTCTCTGCTCGGAGGAAGCAGGCATAACAGCTCAAAACGAAACGCATAACGTTGCCAGCCGCACCTGCGAGGAAGACGCGCCCGGAAAGCAGCAGACCCAGCGCCTTGTGGCCCGCGCCTATCTTGCCGATTCCGCCCCTTGGCCCTCCGGCGAGAACTGCTCCCTGCGCGCGCGGCAATTGACTCCTGACTCTTCCTTGACCAACCACCCTCCTTCCTATCCTCTCCCTCCCTCCCTTCCCCCCCTTCGTTTCAAATTGTTTCTTCAGATCCGCCTTTTTCCTTCGCCGTCTCTCTCGAAGGGATCAACGTCCTCGCAGCCCAGAAAGCAATAAGAAGAGCCTGTTAACGTCCGTCTGTTGATCAACGCATCGTATACCGGAAACCTGCATAACTGTGTCCGCAAAATAAAACGTCCCTGCGCTTAGACGAATACTCACACGCTCAACACATTCACCATGGGCGGCCAAGTCTCGAAACTCATGGGCAAGATCTTTGGATCGAAGGAGATGAGATTGCTCATGCTTGGACTGGATGCTGCCGGAAAGACAAGTACGAGACTGCCCCTCCGCATACCACGTTCCAGCTCTCTCTTTTCTGCCTGCCTGCCCGTTTGCTGACCACGCTGACCGTCAACAGCCATTCTCTATAAGCTCAAGCTAAACCAGGACGTCACCACCATCCCGACCGTCGGCTTCAACGTCGAGACTGTGACATACAAGAATGTCAAATTCAACGTGTGGGATGTTGGTGGCCAGGACAAGATCAGGCCATTGTGGAGACATTATTTCTCAGGTACGATACACATGGCATTCACCTTGACCACGAGACAGTTGCTGACTGAAGAGCTTATGCAGGCACACAAGGATTGATTTTTGTTATTGACTCAAATGACCGTGCCCGTATCGATGAAGCCCGCCAGGAACTACACAGAATCATCCTCGATCGTGAAATGAAGGAGGCCCTCCTATTAGTCTTTGCCAATAAACAAGATATCCCCGGAGGTACGGACTACTCTCCTTCCCACTCTCCCTCTCTTCTGCCTTTTGCGTTTTCTTCTATCTACAGCCAACTAACAGCATACTCCAAATTACAGCTATGAGCCCACAAGAAGTCACTGAAAAACTGCAACTCTCTCAACTCAAGGACAGGATATGGTACGTCGTACCGACCTGTGCCACCACAGGAGAAGGTTTATTCGAAGGACTGGTAAGATATTCGCTTTCTACTTATTAGCTTCATGTGAGAGACAGCATAACTAATCGCCCGCTTATAGGACCACCTAAAACTTCTAAATAAATAAGTAACGAGACCTAATGATGCCCCAGAGCGAGAGGATCAACGTTTAGCCACCTAATCACCTTCGTTCTCCGACTGCTTTTCTTATACTGCTTCTCCCATACTCTTTTGCCATACACGCGTGTACTTTGTACCAACAGTACTTAATAATATACCTTTTTGTTTTGTCTGTCTAATAATGGAATAATATGTCTTTTCTACATGACCGTTGCTCACTGCTCGTTACTCAGTTCCTTCAATCTACTCGAGCTGTTTGTACTTGTATTATCTTCGGGTAGCTGTAAATATGAACTTCATCAGGACAGAAAAAAAAAGGCACAATAATCTGTTCGCTATCGAAGCAAATAGAGATAGTACATACGCAGCTATCAATAATCAGTGGCCAACGGGCTATTATCATAGGCGGTGAGGAAAAAATGTATATAGAGGGATGAAGATTTCAAGAAGATTCTCCGAACGCCAATCAACTTCTATACAGGCCGGTATCTACTGGTTCTGGGTCCCATCCATAGAACGTGGAAGTGAGCCAACGGCTACGGATGAGCCGGCTGCGGAAGCATTCGGTTCACCCCCAGTTTCACTTGGCCGATCCCACGTCCGAATATGCCCTAAATTTGAGATATGTCAGGATGACGAAGCAACACCAAAACGTAAAAAAAAGAAAGAAAGAAAAAGGTCCAGCTATCCACAGATCATCTCACACATACCTTCAAGTGAGGAGGTCATGATAGAATCTTGCAAAAATCCCAACCAAGATATTGGATCCTCCCCTACAGCTTTGGACATGATTGGTGGTAGTTGTGCTGTTCTCGACCACAACTCGACAGGGTGAATTATAGTTGCCTGATCAAACTCCTCGCCGGGTCGAAGAGAATCAGAACGCATGTTTCGTGTAGTCAGGCTGTCTGCATGCGGTCTGTTGCTGGGAGACTGGGGGTTGCTTCTATGGCGTGCTGTAACCTGTGGCGTTATCGTCAGTGTCCCGCATTCTCAATTACCAGGGTTAAAGTCACGATGAATTCTCACCGCCTTGGGACGATGTAGCATAGCTACGCTAAAGTCCCAGAGAAGAAGTTGACAATCGTCGCCAACACTACCAAATCTATAAGTTCGGTCGTCACATCGCCATGGGTCAAATTCAACGCATGACACCCAAGAATTGTGTCCTTGACAGCGGGCAACGATTTTGCGTTCCGGAAAGGACCAGATTGATACCAGATCATCTTGGCCGCCCGTTAGTATATATTTTCCATCTGGTGACCAGCACACGCAGATCAAGCCTCCGTAGTAGCTTGTATATAAGTCAAGTAGCCTGAATAAACCTGTCAGCAGCTGCATATGTAAGGATTGTAAAAGCAGTAGCGTACTTTTCTTTCAAATAGTCAATAATCCTCAGTGTTCCGTCCTCCAAAACTACAGCCAAATGACGGTGATCTGGAGAAAATGCAAAATTGTTAATTTTCTGGTTGGATAATTTCCAAACCGCAACCGGGTTGGTGCGCTGATTCTTGGAGTTGACTGATTTCAAAATTTTGAACAAAGATGAATGGGTATTGTTTAGGCTTTCTTCACTAGAAGACAGCTTAGTATTATCCGACTCTTCGGGTGTGAACGGTGAATCATCCTTCTCCTTGTCATATACTATCAAGCACCCGTCCGAGTGTGCAGCCAAAAATAGATTCTCAGATCCCGGAATCCATTTAATGTGGTTTACCGGTGAATTCCTGATGGCACCATTTTTGTTGATCCGGGAGTATTTTTGTGAGAAGGGCTCGTACCATAGAATATCGCCGGCCGAAGATCCCATGGCTAGATCCAGATGGTTCATGCTTTTAGTTATCTGATTCACATCGTGACTAAGAATATGCGCCTTTGTGAAAAGGATCTTTGTAAGGAATTCCTGCTTGTTAGGAACGGAATAGTCGAGCCATTGAAAGGATCGATTGAGGTTGGCGAACACGAAGGGGCTATCATGGGTCCTTTCGGCGACCTTCTTTAGCATTGCATCTTGGAGTATGACCCGAGATATAAACGATGATCCGCTCTTTTGAATACTGTTCTTTGGCTTCCTTCTCTTTGATCCAGTTGTATCTTTGCCTCCACTGCTAGCCAGGGCAAGGCTGCCCTCACCGAACGGCGGAGCCTGAGGAGACGCGTTTACATGGGGTTCACTTGATGAGCGACCAGCACTATCACTCTCATTAACGCTTCGTAGGTCTGATGTTATGCTTGTTCGAGTGTTTGTTTTGTAGAGTTGAGAACCACTTCTAGTGGGCTTCAGGGTAGCAAGAGAAAGTTTCACACCAACAGTTGGTGGAGTGATGCCGGTAGCTAAAGGGTTTGGGTTTATTAACGGTGGTTCCGAAGGGTGCGGCGGCGGCGTAGCGAGATGGACATCCTCCCTGAGTTCGTATGTCCCTGGACGCATTTTAATTAGCGTGCCTGTAGTAATTCCAGCCGATGTTGCAGTATGTGATGTAGCATACCTTCACCAACTTGCAAAGGACAACCTCCTTCTGGATGTTTTAAAACGTTGATAACTTCAGTTATGGGGACTGGTAGACCGTTCGATGTACCGGCAGCGTATGCGACTGGATTTACATAACGAGGCGCCGGAGGGGGCAGGAAGCTATGGGCGGTCAGCTCGACTGTTCGATAATTATTTGAATGAATCTAGTGCGCTGCTATATTAGAATGCAAATTTATTCAGCATTATGTCAATCAAACGTTGAGATAAGGTATGGTGGATATGGACAGCCGGGAGGAGCAGAAGTGGCTGGAGAATGAGCCTTAAGACTTACAACATGATATTTTCAAGACACACTTAAGATCTTTATGTAAATCCTTTTAAAGAACTAATGTAGGATATTTGGCTCCAAATCCGTATCTATAGATAGCAACTCCAGAGCTGTTGTATGCGGAGTATGAGAAGTGGTGGGGAAGAGCTCCAGGCCGGGGAAGTAAGAAGTGAGAGAGAGGAGATGCCGTTACCTGTAATCCATCGAGTAATCTATATAGTTCATCCAGATATAAAACCTGGTCCTGGCCCTCTCGGGTATATAGATGCACCTAAACAGAGATGCGAAAATGCGCAACAGTAATGAAGGTCCGGATGTCGAACTTCGTCGTTTCTTTTTGCTTGCCTTTGACGCCGATCGAGAACTCTTAAGAAACCCCAAATGCGGAGTGCAGTCACGTGGATGAAGGTTGAATTGTTTAGGTAATGTATTAGTCATTTGATGATTATCTAAGCATTATGTAAGCTAGTTTGGGTTTGTTGATATAAATTTGCAAAGAGCGGGAGGAGAAATACTTCAACGCAGCAACCAGCAACCCTGGGGTTCAATACCCTTTTGCGCTCCCTTCTGTTTCATCCGAGTGCTGTCTCTCTTCTCGTACGTGGCGCCGGTGTTCTCGAACGTATACGTCAAAGTTGAGCTCTCCCACAAGTCGCTTGACATCGCTAATTCGAAACATGTCAGCAAGGCGCATATAAATAAGGAAGGGTAACTGAAAGGGAGAGCAAACCTCATTAATGTCTTTAAATTCGAGCTTACCATGGAGCTCAAGACTTCAATCGCAATTATAGCGGCAAAAGAGGGGTTCTCTACATTCTTGAATTTCAACAAATCTTCGTTTATGCGCCGCAGCTTCCGTGCCAGCGGGAAAGGGTGTGGAGGAGCTAGGTACGGTGGCAGACACAGGCAGTTTGTAACAGCAGCCGATAGATGATATAGCACAGAGGTTATCACACCCGAGCGGAATTCCGGTGAGTTAGCTGCCTCAGCCAGATGTTGGATCCACCTTTCTCCCTCGGCGATTTGATGCCTCGATGCTGTGCTCCTGCTGGGTTTCCTTCTCGCAGTGGGCGAATTGTCATCAACCACGTCTGTGTCCTGGCTGTATTCTGACATACGCTCAAGGTTCCTAGTTGCAAGTGCCATCAAGTCCATACTGGTAAGAATGGCTTGAATCGCAGAAATAATATTGTCATAGGTTTCCTTCGGGAATCGGCCTCCTATTGGAGGTTCATACCGTGTGAAGTCGCTGAACACTGTTAAGCTCTTCAATAGAGCCATTTCTTCTGCTAACAGCTTGGTCCTAGCACGGTCGAGGAGTTGGCCAGGTGACTGACTGTCATTTATATCCCCTTGCTCTTGATTTATCCATACCTCTATGGAGGTGTGCATGCAACTATAGAAGTTTGCCAGGACGAACAGACTCCTACCTAGCGTTTTTCTGACTCGGGATCCGGCCGATGTTGGGCTTGGAAACACTACCCAGAAGTAGGAAATCGCACAGGCTACAATGACAGCAACACATCGGTACGGCCCAAATAGGTATACTGGGTAATAGGGGAGGCCAGATGATTCTACCTTCTCTATCCCCAGTTTTCGAGACTAGATCATGTCAGGCAAAAGAATCTTTTGAATCGCGTATTAGAGACAGGGTGGCGGGAATACCAGCAATTCGAAGGCAATTATGAGGTTGAAAGTAATCACCCCAATAATGGTAGGGGGGATAAATCTTGGGTTCCTAATATATGGATAATACTTTTTATTCATTAGTAGGGGCTACCATAACCCTCGATGGGTAGCAGGAAGATACCAACCTGAAGGCAATTGGCTACATATGTCAACACGATGACGCCTGCTGTTTTCCCGTAAACAACATACCAGACAGCGAGTGCGAGGATGGTGGATAATATTGTCGCTATAAATCGACCCATCAAGCCAAAAAGGGAATTCCCACTGGTAGGGTTCATCGCAATGAGAATAACGATTACAACCCAGATAGCGCGCACCCGGAAGAAGAAGGCTTGGGTTTGCGGTAGGTATGCAAGTATCACGGCACAAAATGCTGCGATTGCAACTCTGACACCAAACGAACTTTGCTCGGAACTCAGGAAATGGGAAATGGCCCTGATTCCACAGCCGATTCTTTGCCAGGTGTTTGTGGGAGGCATATGCTCCGGGTCAGGGTATCGAGACTTTAAAGGATCTTGGTCTTTGGAGTAACGATTGTCCGTTTCCTGTTTCCTTTTGCTTGTTGTATCTCCTTCTTTATTACCATCATCTTTCTCTTCTGGGTCACTGGCGAAGAACCATTGCTTTACATATTCCCGTTTTGGAAATTGGAGCCGTTTCGATTTTATCGTCCCATCGGCAACCTTGCTTTCTGCAAAATATACCAGATCTAGTACTGCTTGAAGCAGGATATCTTGCAGATGGCCAATGAATAAGAGAACAAAAAACTCCTTTTGAATAGTACGGGGTTCCTGCGCAATACTCCCTCGTTCATGGAAAGGTGCAAAGGCAGTGAGCGTTGCCCACTTTTCTGGTAGATGCTTTCGCAGAGCGAAATAATTTTTTAATTTCTGTTCGAATTCAGTAACAAAATGCGGATTCCCGGGTACAGACTTTTCTTCAGGGGCTTCCTCATCTTGAGGCCCGGAAGTTGTTCCACGGCTTTTGGGCAGCTTTATTAGCTTTAAAGTTATGAAAGCATGTTGGAACCCAGCTTCCACAAGCCCAGAGGCTGTTTCTAGCCTTTCGCAAAGTGGCTGTACAAAGTGCTCAGTGATCTCGGGAATTTCATATTGCGACTCACTCGGCATCAAAGCTGGGCGTCCTCCCACTACTGGCCTATACCCATAATCGGTAACGCGGACCTCATCTAAATCTGCAGCTTCCACTGTCTTGGTTAGCTTTCGAAATACCTCTGGAAGCATAGCAATTCCAGAAAGAGGAAGTAAGATAGAACGCAGCAAAGAAAAGAGGGTCTCGAGGTCTTCTGCGGTTAGTCTACCCCAGGCAATCTCCTGTTTTGCAAAATATAATTCTGCACGGGCAGAAGAGTGGATAGATGAGAGATTTCGGATCCCATTTTTCAGCTGAGTAGCCGTTGATTCGCTCTCCGTAGGTTGCTTTTGTTTATTATCCTTTTTCTTCCTTATTCCGTGCAGCTTGTGAACTGAATTGGTCCTTCGTCGAGCTATAGTGGAGCGTCGAGTGAGCTGCCATGGCCCTTCGTCCTCACTGCATTTCACAAATGCTATCTGGCTATCCAATATTTCCTTCACTATTGTAGGATATCCTCTAATTGAATGAAAGAAGGTACTGCGACTTGTCGTGGGTAAGATGAATATAGAGACACCTGTCGATATGGCAAAGCCGATCAAAAATGCGAGCAACAAGCTCTTGATTCCCTGTAGTCCAGAGGAGAGCGAGGTTATAACTCCCGCTCTAGTCATAGTGATTGCAATAAACATGGAAAACGTTGAAGCCGGAGCTTGAAGTTCTATGGGCCTGAATGCACGAATGGAGTTCACAAGCCTATTTTCAGGATATAGTTAGCATCTCAGGAAGAACTCCAATCAAGAATAGATGTTGCGTTACCAGATAGCAAATAGAAACCAGATAGCTGCTACTGCACAAGCACTTGCATTATATCCGCCAGCCGGTTTCCCCTGGGGCGTTGTATGCTCTCTTGCTTTAACCACACAGTATATTCCTAAACAGCATATTGAGGCGGAAACACAGAGAGCGCTGAGGGAAAATATCATGATTTTAGTGAATCTTGCCCGGGGCAGGAGGCATTGAGCTACTACGGCAATTATTGCAGACAAAAAGCCGTAGTTCTGTGAGACTCCTGTCACCATGTCTGACTGATACCTATTCAATCAATGTCAACTCTATGCTCTAGCTACTGGACAAACAAATGGAAAAGCGTACATTGCTATCACGATCGTTGGAGGTAAGCCACCCTTCAGCATCTGAAGTATGGTTCGGTTATCAATCTCCAAGGCTTTCCATATTGCCTTTGGAGTCCAGAGACTCCAAGATCTTCTCCCCATACTTTGTCCCGTTGTGCATTGACCATCGGGTAACCAAGTAATCCAGTCGTTTAGGCAATGTTCAAGATAGACTCCTCCTTGAGCTCGTGATAGGTCTCGCTGTCCCGCCCGTATATTGATCGCAAGCTGTACTGGACGTAGATGCCTGGAGTTTCAGCGTATTCAATGAAGCTGCACTGTATGCGGCTTGTGTTATGAAGACGAGATAAGGTAAGTTGCAGTTAACTTTATTTTTAGGTACCGGGAAGATGACGTCATTGCCAGAGAGCTCGCTACTTAGATAACTATGTAGGAGAGGTAGTACTCCCATACATACAAAGTAAGCACCTACTCGAAAACATCTACTGCAGCTAGTTATATACTAAGGGAGCTCGAGTAGCTTTGAAGAACTGAACAGAAGTTCTATAATAGCTGAGTAGACGTACGGGCGGCTAATATTGTTTTAAGGATTTGGCGGTGGTGGCCTGGAGCTGGCCGTGGAGAGAAAAGCTTGATGGAGTCTGGCTACGAAAATCAGGGAAATCAGGCTAATCCGGGATTCTCAATAGCGGGAGAATGCTCACTGGCGGCTTGAGCACTGAGGAATCCGTCGGCCGTCGCCAGAGAGCTCGAGGCCAGGGCCTATCACTAGTTTGTTATCCACTTTATTTCCTGCGAGCTTATTCCCGCCACCGCTAGGATCACCCGTTCAGATCCGAAACCACCCGTCAAGACGCAGCGGGACTCAGAAGTCTGGAGCAAAGGAAGTATGATTACTAAGGTTACAAGGGCAAGGCTGGTGGTATCATTCAAGGATATAATGTGACATCGAGAAAAGGTCTCACATTCACAAAATACAGGCTGGTAAATATTTGTCGGGCTAGGGGAGAAATTGGAAATGACTAGCTCGCTGGCTATTGATAAGGACTCGAGAGAAAGACGACTCGTGATTTACTTTTTTTTTTTAAAAAAAACAAAGATAGGGGGGCCAGTTCCGTGCAGGAGAAAAGCAGTGTACATGGGAGATCCATTCAGCATGCGTTAATACGTTTATAACGAGGAGATAAGGGACGGGTCAGATAAGAAGCCAAATGAAAAGCAAGAAAGACGGTCCCGCTATGCCACCAGTAGAAACAAAATAAAGGAAGGGGAAAAAATGAGTAGAATATCTAATGTGTATGGAAGGGTTGCCCATCTCTGGGTCCCGGAGTGGGCGAGTGCAAAGTATAAAAAGAGTAAGGAACGAGGGGGTATGGACAGAGCTATATCGAAGGTCCAGGGAGATGAAGAAGAAGTACGCGGAAGGATATAGTGTGTAACCAAGCTATGTATATTATAACAGGTTACCAACTACCACATACCATCATGGTCATCCGCTCGTCCATCTGAGTAATCATATCCCTGCCCCGAAGAATGTTGAGACTGCTCATAACCATCGTCAAGGTCATAATCGTACATTTGCGAATCTCCATTTTCTGCATATGAGTCTTGGTCATTGCCCTAGAGGGAGCGTTAGCATTGTGTTATGTAAGTATGATAAGATGGTCAGGCAAGGGAAGCAGGAGCGTCTACATCTTGGTAGTGAGAGGGATCGTCTGTCGCCTTTTGTTGACCATGATTTTGACTCTGCTGCGTATCCTTCTTCTTCGCCTTGAGTTTGGCGGGTGAAGTTGGTAGTGCTATGTGAGGGTGCATCTGCTGCACCTTGGCGAGATATGAGTACATGAAGTTGCTCAGAAGAACCTGTGAATATAGAGCTCTCCGTGGATTGGCCAATTTGAGATGGGCCATGCGATATATGGCACGTTCCTCCATGATGGAAAAGCGGGTCCAGTTGTAGTCGACATCCGCCTTAAGGTTATAATATTTGATATCTGGCGAGGGTGAACGGACACGTGAGCGAGAATGTTTGCGGGAATGGGAATCATGAGAGCTGGATTTTTTCTTGCTGCCACCAAAGATAGATGAGAATAGAGAGGGTTCCTTTTCCTTTTTGGGAGGAGGAGAGGAGGATTTGCGGAGTTGCTCTTTACGAGCGGCAGGACGAAGGTCTTCGTCAACTTCAGGGCGGTCGAGGACGAGACTTTCTCTTTCTTTAGACTTGGCAGGAGCTTGGCCGTCGATGGATGTTTGAAGAAGGTCAAGACGGGCGTTGTCGTGAGGTTTATCTATCTTGCCGTATGACTTCGAGATCTTGCGTTTTGCTTCCTCTTCTTTCTTCTTCTCCTTTTCTCTCTCTTTCTCCTCAGACGCTGCACCTCGGCGCCAATGCCAGCCTGACTTCTTCACCTCCGAGTCCTTCTTAAGCTTGCCCTTTTTATCCTTTTCTTTTTCGTCGGATTTTCGACGTTCTTGGATAACACTCTGAGCATGGGAGGATGCTGGGGTAACAATCTTGGGCAACGGGTCGCAGATGGGAGGAGCTTCTTTGGTTGGTATGATAAGCCCGGCTCTCTTGGATGTCCGACCAGTCGCAGGCTCTGCAGGTAGTGGTGCTTGAGGTGGGAGCGAGGGTGGTGGGTGATGTGATGAATTCCGCTCCGGTATGTATAGCTGGTTTTGTTGTTGGTTGCTGGTGTTGATAGTGGTGGTTGGGGTGGTTGTGTTGTTGTTGTTGTTATTACCGCCTGTTGAGCGTAGGGAGTCCGTCCGGGGTGGTTCGATGGGTTGTGTTTGCAATTGTGGTTGTGAGAGTGAGTGATGATGCAGTGAAGCAGGAGGCTTTTCGCTGGGTTGTGATGGCCATTGCTGCGTACGGGATGGCGCACTGGCACGGGTGGGTGTATGGTTGTGCTCGGGGGCCGTCTCTGTGGCAGAGGGAGGCAAAGCTGAGGGAAGTGATCCTGGTTTTGACTGGGCTGGCCTTGAGTAGTTGGTTGCGTTGCTATCGTACCCTGCCGGATCTGTGGATACCCTGGTCAGGCCCTGTAATGGAGGCTCCTTGGTAGGTGTAGATGATCGTTTGATGCTTGAATTATCAGCTGCATCCTCCGACTGGCTTACATCAGACTGTCTTGCAGCTCGTCTTGAATGAGGTACCCGTTCTCCTGCCTTCAGGCTGCCCTTTCTGTAGGTTGTTCTCCTGGAACGGCGCAAACTAGAGCCTGGTGGCGCAGGAGGCAGGATCGGCACATCCTCATCAGTAAAAGTCCCAAACTGGCTTCGTGGTTCTTCGGACAGGGCTGCTAGATTTGGCTTTTTCGACACTCTGGAATCCTCCCTTCCGATGCTGGAGCTGTCCACCTGGCGCGAGAGCAGCGACTTCTTGCGCGACAAGCTGCTTACCGAACCCTGGCGTTGCAGCAGCGCTGCTCCCTCGGTGGGCGAGAGTTCTCCAGACCTCCGCTGTATCTGATCCGCTTTGCTGTCCAGAAAAGACTTGAACTCCTTGGGAGCGAGGCCCGGGTGAAGGTGTGCGGGTACCCAGAAGAGACGAGATGCGTCGTCCTCGTCTGCAGAGGGAGAAGGGGCTATTGAAGACACGAGACCGCCAAACGAAGGTAAATCCGGGTCAAGGGAGCCTACATCCATAGACATGCGGCGAAGAGCGGCGAGGTTACTGAGCTCCTGGGCGACGGTTGCCGGGTCAGACTGGCAGTCTATATCCGTCAGAGGGAAAGAGACCGGCCCGTCAGAAGAAGAAGAATGGCTCCGGCTGGGGGAGAGTTGGCCGCCGGTACTATCGTTGGGAGAGAGCGTATGACGTGACGGGCTTCCGTGGCCGTTGACGCCGTTTTTCGAGCTGGTGCGGATGGGCAGGTGAGTTCGATCCTTGGTCCCCGTGCTGGACCCTGATGCCGAAGCTGAGCCGCCGGGAGACGAGGAGGAGGCCGCCATGGTCCGGTTTATGGGGTTTGTCGAGAGGTTTTCCTCCTGTGATAGATAGCTCAGACGCTTCGAGTCTCTCGGGCTCGCACTTCCATTTCCATGGCTGCTGCCACTCCCACTCCCGGCCGAGCTGCCGTCGTAGGCGTCATTGTACATGTATCCAATAGCCTCCGTGACATGGCGGTTGTCGTCATTGATAGAGAGATGGGCCAGTCGCCTGGACGAAGCGCCTCGGTTGTCTGGCTGGCGGTAAGTGTCTGTAGAGGCCTGCAAACGGGTCAGAACTGCGTATATCCAGCGCAGAGAACGGCTATAAACTGGAATGACACCCCCTCAAGTGGACATCTAGATCTGGCGTCCGCAGAAAGAGAGATCTTCACGGAGTAAAAGAAGGCCCTTTTTTATATGGGAAAAACGAGAGAGAGAGAGAGAGGGAGGGAGAGAGAGACAGAGAGAGAGACAGAGGGAGAGGGGGACATGGCAATAAATGCGCGGGACAGCCCTTACCTGCATGCTAACGGGGGAAGAAGCACGGCACTCCAGCAGCGGCAGCAGAGAAAAGGAACAGGGCGAGCGAGGCCGACTGGGGGATATTCCGCCGGGGCACTGAGCTGCTGTTGTACAGTGTCATCGAAGCATGTATAGAGCAGGGCGAGCGAGCGGGCAGCAGAAGAGGGAGCAGCAACCAGCGGCGCAAGAATCTGCCTGTCCTTGTCCTGTCTGCCCAGCGCAGTCGACCCGAGGACGGGCAACGAGGTCGAGGGCCAGAAGGCGAGCGAACGGCCTGCTATATCAGCGCTGTTAACGGTGAGGGACAGGGGGCGGAGGAGAGGGCCGCGGTTCGTATCAAGCAGCAGCAGCAGCAGAGGATAGTAGTTATTGTAGTGGTTATTGTAGTAGTTATTGTAGTAGGTACTGTAGTAGATATGGAGGAGGCAGACTCGGGCCGCGTGCGTTGATGATGGAAGATCGATAGCCAGAGTCGCCAAAGAGGCAGCGAGAGCAGAAGCGAGAAGGCGATCGATCTCTCGGGCTTGCAGCAGCGCGGCGGCAGAGGCGGAGGGGGGTTAGTTAGTTAGTTAGAGAAGCCCAGCTAACTAGTCCGTCGCTAACTATCAGTTCGTCCGTCTCTCGAGCTTGCTGTCTGTCAGTGTCTTCTGCCCTATTTTCCTTTCCTTTTTTTGTCACTGGCTGGCTGTTTGAATATCAGTTCTTATTATTTTCCCAGCCAGCGGCGGCGGTTTGACTGTGCGCTGGGTAGTTCAACTCGGTGGGAGACGCTTCGGGCGCAAGGAAGATCCCAGCGCGCGCAGCCACGCAAGGGAACAGGGCGAGGGACAGGGCGAGGGACAGGAGGAGAACGAGTTCTTCAAGTTAACTAAATAATGGTTAAAAGAAAGAGTAGACTGGATGCTGGCGGGCTCTGGGGACATGTAAGTAAGTGCTAGGAGAGCCTGCAAGGTCATCTTCCCGCCTACACGAGACCAGGCATGCAGCCACAGGGGTTGGTCTGTTCTTGATATCCGCTTTTTATTTATAGCAGTGACGTCTAGAGGAGACATCTCCAGGAAGCTCGACAGGCGTCTTGTCTACAAGGTGCGAGAGGGCTGCCTGCTCGCATTATTCACTAGTTGTCTGGCTGTCGGCGTGACTCTCGCTGTCACCGTGATTCTGCGCAGACGGGGCGGTCATTGGGCGCCACAGGGCAGTCTGATATACACCTCCTGAGCTGTGGATTATGGATGCCGAGGGACGACGACGACGACGAAGAAGAAGAAGAAGACGAAGATGACGAGATGCTCAAGACGGTTTACCGAAAGCTGAGACGGATCGACTGGGGGAGGGTGTTTATTCCGGCCAGCCTTGTTTCCCGCTAGACATGCCCCTTAATCTTGCCGCTCAGCGCGGCGCGGGCTGGCTCGTCCAACGATATAAAAGGTAAACGGTTTCAAGTTGCCGGGATAAAGGATAGCCATGTGTATATATATATATATGATAGACAAGGTAGGTACATGGAGGATAACTTGGGCTAGACAGAGAGAGGGAGAGAGAGAGAGAGAGAGAGAGAAAACGCCTGCAAAGGAAATGAAAAAGGCAACAAAAAGACGGGACGGGGGGGTTACATTCATCGCGGCAGGGATGGAAAAGGGAGCTCGTGGGAGAGATGACGGGTCTATTGCTATCAACAAGAGAATGATAGGAGAAATAGAAGGATGGAAGCAGAACGGCGGCAGCGGTGAGAGATGGTTACTTTCCGGCTTCAACATAGTTGCTCGGGAAAATACCGACTCTGCTTCCAATTCTGCCCGTCCACCAGTCATCCTGCTTCTCTGTCCGCTTCACGATGGTGATAATCTCCCCCTTCTTGAACCCTAGATCTCCTTCCTGGTCGGCATCAAAGGTGAAGAGAGCTAGGGCCTGATCCTTGCCCAACTGCGGTTTCTGTCCAAAGACAGGTTTCGGGGCCGTCGGACGGGCGGGGCGGCCATCAAACGCTCCTCCTACTCCCCGCTGGCTCTCGCCGAAGCTATCAAACGTCTCGTTGGGGTTGGCACGCCCCGCTACAGTGTTCGCTCGATTCAGTCCGGTATACTGTCGGTCGTGGACGTTGTCCTGCCATGTGTTGTGTCGCTGCGGCCGGTCACTGTACTGGTAGTCGCTGGTCGAAGCAGCCCGGTTTCTGCCATTATATCCCATGCCCGGAGCATGTCTGTCGTCATAGACTGGGACGTCGTTGTACATCCTCTCTGCGTATGTAGTACCATACCGCCCTGAGAACGCCCTCGACCTGAGAACTGCCATTAGCGGCTCTGCACCAGGCGGCGGGGGTACAGCACCGCTCAGCAACTGGCTGGCCGATATGTTCGAGTTGTACATTCTCGCATTCGCGTCCTTCCGCTCAATCAGCACGCTCCCTTCCAGACTCACGCCCGCAAACAGGCCCTTGGTCTTGGAATATGAGAATACGCCCGCCACTCCCTTCATGCTCGCCGCACCTGCTGCTTCGGCGTTCCTGCCCACCGGTCCAGCTGCAACCGAGACATTCCCTCCCAGTGTTATCGAGCCAGCCTGGCTGAACGTACGGACCGCTGCCGAGTCGTTGAGTATAAACACAAAATCGGTAAACTCGAAGCCGAGCTGGCCCCCAAAGCCGGCTCCCGCGGTTGTGATGGCGGAGGGTGCAGACCACGACCCATCTCCAAGCCGAGCAACAACAACACCGGATCCAAATCGAGCTGAGCCCACGAAGCCCGCCTTTACCACAGTAAGGATTGCCAGACCCTGCGGACGTTAGACTTTTGACACTTGCAAACCAAACAAAGTTATAGAAGGGGGGGGGGGGGGGGGCCGCGCCAGGCACCGACCTTTGCATGGCCGAGAATCTCTGGGGGAATGACCTTCTCAGGTCCAAACGACTCCGACGGGTCAATAAACGAGACTAGGATCTTGCTGGCTTTCCGACATTCACCTATGGTTGGCACGTATACGTTAGCAACAGTGGTGGCACTAATTTACTCTGCAGATACAGCCAGAGAACAATGTAGATTCTCAACATACTCGCCAGTGAAGAAGGCAGCGGATTATTGAATCCTAACGGCATCTTCCAAAGACTGTGAACCGCAACTTGCCTCCTATCTTTTCAATGCTCAGCTTGGTATGTATCGTGAAGGTGAGAGTATATATATAAGGTATATATATATATCCCCCCTGCGGTCAACCCCCCCAAGAACTCTCAAGTTCCTCTGATAGACGGTGAGTTATCGATCTAGATATTGACAACAAAAGGCGCAGGTCGGTGGCGTGAAGTCGTCACTCCTCGTGCTCATATGCGGGCGTCAGATAGATAAAAATAAAACCCTGGAGTACGAGGTTGATCCGTGGAACAGCCAGATGCCAGCCATGGCTTTGCTTGGGCTTCGGGCGGTGCGAGGTCTTTCCTGAGCTTTCACCCCGGACGGCCGGTGAGGCTGGGCGAAACGTTCATCCGCGCCGCTCGATGATCGCCTCGGTACCTGGATCGCAGTCCACCAGCCTTCAGGAACCGACCAGCGGTAGCCTGTAGACAATACTCGCTCCCGTATATCTTCATCTCCGTCTTTCTTCGTTCCAGTCCTTTTTCCGCGAAGTTTTGTGCCAGAAGGAAAAATACGTCGACTTGAGAGTTGTTGTTTCTTTTTCCTTTTTTGGGGTGAGATTAAGATGATTATGTCATTATTATCTAATCATGATTATATAAGCAAAAGTAACGACATGAAAAGCAGACGAAAGACGAAGCGCAAGAGAAAGAGGAGGCGACGGCAAGATAAGATACAACCGGACGGCCGATGATGATGACGAGGCCCTGAAGCGAACAAGGAGCTTGCCTGAGATGGGAACCGGTAAGCTTGCGGTCAGGTGGCTTGCGTCAATATCATGAACGGCCTCTAATATGTCTATCTATACAGTGCGAATCTGCGTCTGCGGCGACGAAGGGACGGGCAAGTCGAGCTTGATAACATCGCTTGTCAAGGGAGTCTTCGTCACCAACAAGATCCAGGCCGTCCTGCCGCAAGTGACCATCCCGCCAACCATTGGGACGCCTGATAATGTGACTACGACGACCATTGTTGACACGTCTGCCTTGCCGCAAGATCGAAACATCCTTGCAAAGGAGCTTCGCAAGTCCAACGTCATCCTTCTCGTTTACTCAGACCATTACAGCTACGAGAGGGTGGCCCTATTCTGGCTCCCGTATTTCCGTTCCCTGGGTGTCAATGTCCCGGTAGTATTGTGCGCCAACAAGTCGGACCTTCTGCACGAGCATGGCGAGTCACAGTCTATCGAGGAGGAGATGCTCCCGATCATGACGGAGTTCAAGGAGATTGACTCATGTATTCGAAGTAGTGCCAGGACGCACCGGAATGTCAATGAATCATTCTTCCTCTGCCAAAAGGCTGTGACGTATCCGATATCGCCCTTGTACGATTCAAAGGAGTCGGTACTCAAACCAGCAGCTGTCCATGTGCTTCGTAGGATATTTTATTTATGTGACAGGGACCGCGATGGATACTTGAATGACAGTGAAATTGAAAGCTTTCAAAAGAGATGTTTTGGCAAACACCTGAGCAAGGAGGACTTGGTCAACATCAAAGATACCATTCGAAGAGCATTGCCCGACTCCGTCACGCCGTCCGGCATAGACGCCAAGGGATTTCTTCACTTAAACAAACTATATGTTGAAAAGGGCCGACATGAGACCGTATGGATCATACTTCGAGCATTTCAGTACACGGACAATCTCTCTCTCCAGGAGGAATTCTTGCATCCACGTTTCGAGGTACCTCCCTTCTCCTCAGCCGAGCTCTCGCCTGCCGGATACCGCTTTCTCGTCGACCTCTTCTTGCTCTGTGATAAAGACAATGACGGAGGTCTGAATGAGGAGGAGCTTGCCTCCATATTTGCCCCAACGCCAGGTCTGCCCCCCTCGTGGACAGAGGATTCATTCCCGTCATCCACGGTGCGCAACGAAGCAGGCCACGTCACTCTACAGGGCTGGCTTGCGCAATGGAGTATGACCACGTTTACCTCGCCCAAAACAACGTTGGAATACCTTGCATATCTAGGCTTTGAGTCCTTTGACCGCAACAACCCTACTACTACTGCTGCGCTTCAGATCACCAAACCCCGAAAACGCCGCAGGCGACCAGGACGAGTGGGCCGGAATGTCGTTCTCTGTCACGTCGTGGGCGCGCCAGGCTCGGGTAAATCCGCTCTTCTAGATGCCTTCTTATCTCGGGGATTCTACCCATCCTACCGCCCAACTATCCAGCCTCGCACTGCCGTAAATACTGTAGAGCTTCCAGGAGGTAAACAGTGCTACATGATCCTCGATGAGCTAGGCGAACTGGAACCTGCTATTCTTGATAACGAGGCAAAGTTACTCGACCAGTGTGATGTGATTGCCTACACATACGACTCGTCAGACCCAGACTCGTTTGCCTACATACCCAAATTACGAGCCAAATACCCACACCTAGAAGAACTACCAAGCGTTTTCATTGCCCTCAAAGCTGATTTGGATCGCACCACCCAACGAGCCGAGCTGCAACCAGATGAATATACCAGCAAGTTGAACATGTCGGGCCCCCCGTTACATGTCAGCGTAACCTGGAATTCAATACAGGAGTTGTTCGTGCATATAGCTGAAGCAGCGATGGAGCCGAGCACCGCTTTCCCCCGTGTCGAAGAAGACGCAGAAGGCAAGTGGATGGCATGGGGCATCGCCATCGGAGCCGTTGTTTGTGCCAGCGCTGCAGCTGTTGTCATTTGGAGACGGGTCAGTTGGGGAGGGAAATACTAGTATCCATGGTAAACGTCATTTTTGAAGTCACTGTACGATGAGCGATATATTTAGATACCCATGTTATTGATATATGACATTAATTATTTACTTCATAATATCTATCTCTACTAGAATTTTCGCTTACCTTTTTTCAGGGGCTTTGTAGTGAATTTAGTTGGCCTAGGATGGAAAATTGATAATCACATGATAACCAGTTGTAAGCCCCGTCTCTAAATCGCAAATGAAGCATCGGTCAGCGACGACAAATGACGCCCGAGATGCAACTTATTTAGCTGGTTTCTGATCTTCTAATAATAAGTCTAATACTAATCGATAGGTGTTGAAACCTCTAGTTCTCACCTTACTAGCAGAGCATTTGCCACATCTTCCCAGGAGACAAAAATCACAACTCATCACCAATCTACAATACCGCCGGTTTATTCCATCAGCCCAAAAACCAGCCAAAATGAGCGACGCATACGAAAGAGAAAGGTATCCCCTCGCCTCACCCCATTCAAAGGCGTTCCCATTATTTCCCTAGGAGTCAGCGCTAACTACTACCCCGTTTGCACCAGACAAAACAACTCCCTCCTCGAGTCCCTATCTCAGAAGACAAGCGCCCTCAAATCAGTCACAGTAAATATATACGATAATGCACGAGACCAGGAAATGATCGATAATACCGTTCGTATATTCCATGCCGCACCTTCTCTTTGGAATGACCGACTTACTAACTTTCTGCCTACGGGAATGGCGTCTATAGAGCGATGTCTTCTCATCTCTATCGACGAACATCAAAAGCAGTGCAAGCCGGTTGACACGCATGGCGAGGCAGGGCGACAAGATAGCCGTTTTGAAACTTGCAGCCATAGTAGTAGGAGCCGGCCTTGTGCTGTGGGTTGTGCTAGGCTGGATCTTTTGAAGCGATTCCAAATTGCCAGAATGATAACGCGGCGCTCCGGCTCCTAAGAAGGTTGCATATAATGCTGTTCCTGAGCAGGATCCAGTCAGTTTGACGCAGAGCCGCTGTCCTCACTGTCCCTGGGTGTATATACGGTGGTGGCCTATGCCGGCTACAGGGGTATTACGGTGGTGGTGAGAGCTGGAGTTGATGCCCCAGATCTTTGCTACTGGGATAAGGGGCTACATTACATATGAATAAACACTCTGAGTGCATGATATTTGGCGTTGGGTTCTTGTTTTCTACTTAAGCGTGCAAAATGCAGGAGTTATAGGTATTTACGTGGAGGATGGAAGTATGGAGCTCTGGCATTTTTTATATCCCTTCTCCGGTAGTTTTCCTGTCCCTGTCTATGCCAGCGCATAGCTAATCTTACACTTGAAGAAATAATAATAATCAACAACAGAATATCACGGGTAAGCATTTACCTGCGCTCTCTTAAGAGAGGAGGCTAACTCAGCAAAAAAAAAAGAAATCAGAGTGCCCACACTCGGATTCGAACCGAGGACCTCATCATGTCATGAGTACGAGTGATGCGCTACTACCACTGAGCTACACGGGCGACCTGCGAATGGGTTTTCGCCAGTAGCATTATTCATAGTAGCCTCAATCCACAGGTAAATTTATGCTGTATCCTGACATTCTGCCCAGTCAATTATAGACGGAAGTACTGATGTCCGCTGTAGCCTGTCGGCTGGACCGCATTAGGGATACTACTAATGTCGAGGCCGAGCTTGAGACCAAATTCCCGTCAGCCCCGCGTCATCATGGAGCTTGTCTAAGTCGTATAAACAACCTCGAATGAGGCGAGTTGCCGGACCATATGGAATTAATCAAGGTTACCTAGGTACCTATAGAAGTAACAGGCGGTTTTCCGGGCCGTTGCCTAAACTACCTAAGCAAAATACACACCAGAGAGAAAGAGAGGATTTCCTAGGCCCTCTCTGTTGGATGTAGGCCACCATACGGAGTACTAGCTTGCAGGTTAAATACCCGCCTTATGCTTTTGAATTGTGAAGCAACTGCTATATCTAAGCTTTTGCTGGATGCGATGGATATTCTTCTGAGAATCCAGATTGTCTAAGCCACAATAACTAATGGATATCTGTTGAGTCGGCTAGGCCAACGATACTCTCTTATACCCTACCAAGACATAATGAGTATTATAGCTAGATTGTCTCCATATATATTTAAGTTCAGGGCAATTAGTTTAGTGGTATAACGTCCGTTTTGCATACGGAAGGTCGTGATTTCGATTATCACATTGTCCATTTTTTTCTTTTCTTTTTTTTTTTTTTTTTATATTTCCCCTTTTCTGTCAATTTTGTTGGTTTAGACGATTTTATTTTCCTGTATTTTTGCGATGACTAAATAGCTACCAGCAGGAGGTGGGCACAAGTACTTACTTTAACAAAGTGAGCCCTACGGGAAAGATACATGATAACTACAGTGCATAACCGGCCTGGTTGTGCAAGATATCAAGGGCTGCCCAGTCTTCATATGCGACTGTTCAACCGGCTAACTGTGAAGTACATGCTTCATATCTCGCTACCTCTACCTACGGGAGCAAAGAGGGCGAAAAGAACGAGGCACGTGACACGGCCTCCAAGCGGATGACTGCATCGACACGACATCAAAAGATCAAAGAGCGAGAAGAAGCAGATGGAACAACCCGCCGCAAACAACACGAACTCTCCGCGTTCAGTGTTGCCAAATCATACTATAAATGCCATCTCAGTTTACCGGTGCTCTCCATCCTTATCCAAGTACAAGAAATGCAACTATCTACCAGTCACAGCATCCGATCGAACCAAGTGACTACTGCCGAGCATGGATGACACGCCCTCCCTCTTGAATGTAAGTAGTGAGAGACGCTTAAGTCTTTCCTAGGCCACAAATATACCTCGTGGAGGCACCTGTTGCCATATATCCATCTTATCCTTCGATTAATACGGTATTCCCAATAGGAACTTGAGAACGAGTATTGTCCTCCCCTGGACCCCGCTCTTTTCGTCGCAATTGTAAGCGATTATGACCTCGACGACCAGTCTACTATCCAGCAGCTTCGAGAGACTCTGGATGCATTAAAGATATCTGCATTTGAACAAGAAGATGCCGTTTTTGACCCGTCAGGAACTAGCGGATTTGATTTTCCGGAGGACGCATCGGCCATTGCCTCTGCACAAAGCGAACCGCAGACCTTAGGGTCTCATGAAACCTACACAACAAGCCTTGGATCAACTGTCTCGTCACTAGGTGTGGAATCAAGCAACAACTCTGGACAGAGGGCCGGAGGTAAAAATGGTGATTCAAAGTGGTCGGGTGACTCTACAACCGCCGTAAAGGGCCTCAATAAGTCGAATTCGGAAGATCAAGCACAATATTTAAACGAGATGTTCCCCTCAATCAGTCGATATACTGTTTTACATACGCTTGATAAATATGGTGGGAACGTTGACAAGGCAATGGATGTGCTGTTAAATTTATCGTTTTTTGAGAACGGTCAGACTTCTGGGACGGATGAGGACCAGATCTCGGTACCTAAAGGAGTCGAGGGATTCGAGCACTCAGTCGGTAAAGGCAAGTCGCGCAGGAGAGGCAAAAAGCACAAGAATAAACAACATCTACAACACCTGTCTGAATCTGATCTCTCGCAGACCTCCTTGAGCGATAGCAGTGGGGCAAACCCTGAAAATAGATGGGATAATGGGAAAAAAGATATGGAATTTATTGGCTCGAGAACGCTTCTGGCCATGTCGACTATTAGTTCAGCATACCATTCAAATGGCGCGTCACTCCCAGCAACTATACGTGCTCTTACAAGAGATGAAGCAAAGAAATGCTCGGCAGAAGACCTGGAGGATGATGTGACTCGCACTCAAATTGCAGAACTGCAGGAGGAATTTTCAGCACTCTCTCATCAAGAACTTGTTGGCCTCCTCAGGCTGACAAGGAATTGCATATCTGCCGCAAACGAGTTAGCAAGAATAATGATAATTGAACCGATGCCAAGCTTTATTCAACCAGAATATCGAGCAACGGGGCCGTTCTGTTCACTCCAAGCTACCACTAACTCAACTACATCCCGTACGCCTACCAGGACCTCATCTGTTCCTACGGCAACAGCTGCTAGACCAAACTACAACCCTGTCATAAGCCGCGCCATTGCAGACAGACATCTCATTGCAAGCCAGCAGGCGTTTGAAAAAGCCCACTCCGCTTATCGCCGTGGAAAATCGGACCGTCTTATGGGCGGTGCAGCAGGATATTACTCATCCCTCGGCCGCGAGCATTTTGAGAAGGCGAAAAGAGAGTCAGCAATTGCCGCCGATGCACTTGTCTACAGCCAGTCAACAAGCAACGTTCTAGACCTGCATGGGGTGAGCGTGCAGGATGCGGTGCGGATCGCAAAACGGAGTGTGGAATCCTGGTGGGAGTCTCTAGGTGATGAGAAGTACTCCAATCGTTTACGAGCACAGCCTGGAGCGCGAAGCTACCGTGTCGTTACTGGGCTTGGACGACATAGCAAGAATGGTACTGCAAGATTAGGCCCTGCCGTTGCTCGGTGCCTGGTCCGGGAGGGATGGAAAGTTGAGGTTGAGCGGGGTGCGCTGGTAGTGACCGGCCAGGTTGGTTATTAATGAGGCGTCCAGGTCCGCGGTTGATACAGACCGTTTTTCTCGCAGTTGAATTCCTGCTCTGTTGTGAGTGTCTAGTCTTTGGAGTTTTGATACCCAGCTTTGTCAGCGTTGGTTTACGATGCCATGTCCGTGTTTAGATGAAAAAATAGTAGTAAAGTAGACGTGCTATCTATAAGCTATACTATGAATAGAAAATGATTTCAAATAGCTAAACAGCAACATCGCTTAAGCGCTCCGGCTCGCGGATGCTTCGCCTTACTGATTCCACAGCGGGCTTGGCGTTAGTTCAACCAAGGAATTTAAGCTTAAACCGGCCGCAAACGTCATTTCTTGATTTTGGGTATGTGGAATCCATTTTATAAGAATATTATTTATAAGTGACCGCATCAACTCTACAGATTCGACAACTCTTTCTTCATGTCTTTCACACGAGCTGCATACAGATCAATTGCATCTGGACTTGCGTCCACCAGATATACAGTCACATCTCATATTACTCCATTCAGACATAGACCAGCACCTATCCGGCCAGTTCTGCTGGGAACTTCATCTATGATCGGATTCCTGTCTTCCTTTTTAAGCAGTTCTAGCTCCAGTGTAAGTTCAAAGAATATGGCAGATTACCCTGGAAAACGGACAGATGCAGAATGGCGCGCAGTTCTCTCGCCAGGTACGTCCAAAACTACTCCAGCTTCGTTGACACCCTGCCCATCCTGACTGCTCAACTGACCTTATAAATAGAGCAATTTCGCATTCTTCGCCAGAAAGGAACCGAACGCGCCTTCACTGGAGAATATGACAAGCATATGCCCGAGTCTGGCGTCTATCAATGTGCCGGTTGTTCTGCACCACTATACAAGGCTTCTCATAAATTCAAATCAGGATGCGGCTGGCCAGCATACTTTGACTGCATTCCTGGCGCAGTCAAACGTCTTGAAGATCGATCTTTTGGTATCAGTAGAACGGAGATTGTGTGCTCGAATTGCGGAGGCCATCTGGGTCATGTCTTCAAGGGTGAAGGGTACGATACGCCGACTGACGAGAGACACTGCGTGAACAGCATTAGCTTGAAGTTCAACGAGGGTGAAGGTGCAACGAAGGCATCCAAGGAGAACATATAAGTCAAGAATCCATCTTGCGGCCATGTAATTAGTTAATAAATTTATGTAAATTTGATGACCCCGAGTTGTTATGCTTTTTCTTCCTCCCTCCTTCCGCCGGAGATAAGGATTATCACGTGATATGCCATTATATTACATAAGCAAGATAAATGCGGGATTGAAACGTCGAAACGCGAAGTGACTTTCTCTTTGCGCTTTCGACGAACTTCGGTGAAGGCAGCAAGAATATATCTGATATATCTTTCTCGTGAACATCGAGAGTCTTCCATAGCCGTCTGAATTGGCATATCCAAGCAGTTATATATCTGCTCTTTCGTTTTAAACTATCATTTTTTGATCAACTGCCGGTTTGCTGTTATCTTTCTCGAACCATGTCTCGCCGCCCGCCAGCCTATGATCGGGCAGCACAGAATCAGCAGATGATAAAGAATCTACTGAAGCTGACCTGCAATAAAACTTGTGCTGATTGTAAACGGAATAAGCGTGAGTCTACGTTTTCTATCTACGGCTTTCATGGCTGGGATTTACTTTTGATGCGGATAACCCCCTGAAAGCTACGGTATACTTATCACCTTACTGACTTCTTCCCCTGATAGACCCAAGATGGGCGAGCTGGAATATTGGCGTGTTCATTTGCATTCGATGCTCCGGTATTCATCGAGGAATGGGAACCCATATCAGTCGAGTGAAATCGGTGGATCTCGACTCCTGGACAGACGAGCAGCTACAGAGCATTATGAAATGGGGGAATGCAAGGGCAAACAAGTACGCTGAATTTGGATATACACAGGCCGCAATCCGGATATGTCTCTTTTTGGCAGGACTGACCGTTCTGGCATAGGTATTGGGAAGATAAATTAAACCCTGGACACGTACCATCAGAAGCGTATGTGCAACCTGCATTCACGCTACGGGTTCTACAGTGACACAATGCTGATTGATAGGACAGGAAAATTGAGAATTTTATCCGAACAAAGTACGAATCCAAACGATGGGTGATGGATGGTCCGATGCCCGATCCATCTACACTCGAGGTAGAAGGTGATGAGGATGTGGTACGTCACCGGAGAAAGAATCTGTTAAGGCTACCAAATTTTCTACCCCCCGTATAGCCTTTAGCAGTCATACAGGAGAAGGCCAAGCTAGAACGCTCTGCGTCTCAACAACAGCAAAGCTCGAACCGCCCCCGACCCACACAGCCTCAGCAGCCCGCCGTGAACTTCTTCGACGATGAGCCAGCCAACCCACCCCCGAGGCCGAGGACCACAGATATACCAGGGAATAGACCTCCTCCTCAAGCTGCTGTTGCTTCGAAGACCAATAAACCAGCTGACTCATTGCTTGGGTTGGATTTCTTCGGTCCCAGCCAACCAAGTGGCGGATCTAACCGCCCAGCAAGCACTCCAGGGGGGAATACTCCCACCTCAGGCCCTTCAAGACCAGATCTCAAACAATCAATTCTATCCCTGTATGCTTCTGCGCCGCCTAAACCTCAAGAACAGCCTCAGCATGAACGAAACTCTTCATTCAGTTCATTTTCGCAGCCATCTCAGCAGCCCTCCAAACCGGATGCCTTTGGTGGTCTTAGCGACGCCTTCAGTGGATTGAGCTTCCCTTCCACTACATCCCCCCCTGTTCAGAGACAGCAATCCACTTTTTCTGCCTTTGACAGCCTCACTAGCTCCAAGTCTTCACCCGCAGCCCCAAAGATAACCTCGCCAGCTATGTCGAGTGGTGGTAGCTTCTTTAACGATATTTCAGCGCAGCCAGACCCAAAGCCACTCCAAGTTACATCACCACCTCCCTCTACTTTTGACCTGATGGGATCAACAGTAGGGTCGACAAAAGCGCCCGCAGCACCGCCCAGCGCGTCTAAGGATATGTTTGACCTTTTCTCCTCTCCAGTACCACAGGCAAGCACTGCTCCGACAGCAACAGACACTATTACTACTTCGCCACCGGTAGCCTCTCCTAACCAAACTTCTGTCTTCAATCTTTCTTCCCCACCGCAGCAAGCAACCGTTAAATCTCCACCTACAAGCACCGTTAGCCCCTCAAACGCATTTTCTGCAAGCACCCTGGACCCCTGGGGTGGGAATGCATGGAGCATGGCCGAACCATCACCGCCTGCGGCCGCTTCAAAGGCCACATCCGCTATGAAGGTCCCCGATACTTTAACTGCGAACGACATAGGTAGCGGTTGGGGAGCACCCTCTCCCGCTACTAAGCCAGCTCCTGCGGTCGCTGCTGATGAAGACTTTGGTGGATGGGCGGACCCAACCCCAGCGCCAATCAAGAATGGAAATAGCAGCTCTAGCAAGGGCAAATCTAGCGGTTTTGGCGGTGGTGATGACCTCTTTGCGAATGTTTGGGAGTGAAGCAACCCTGGAAGCGATACTGGTTATGGCCTTTGTACTTCCCTCTTATAACAGCTTGGGAATAATCAAACCCATGACAACAGTATATTTAGCCTGTCATCTAGCATGAAAATGAAAACACCTTAGATGCATTTATTTCTATTGCTTGTTTTGGTCATGTCTACCGCCCTTTAATAGCACAGAATGAATTCAAAGCATACGAAACGGCAATATAATGTACTTCAACCATAGCTGCCTCCTTGAATGGTTATCTGCGTACGGCTACCATTTGCGCCCTTTTTTGCCCATTGCGCCTACTTCTGGCCACTGCTATTAGCCAGCAACGCCTTCTATTGCAACCTTTGAATACCTTTGGCAGGCAGGGGCTTTGCTCAAGCCAAGGGCTCTGCTTTCATATTCGATGCCCACTTAAGCCACCTTCAACTTGATATAACCCACTGTATGGATACCCGAGTTTACAACTATTATCTCGATACATTCAACGTATTCTGCTGGCCCAGCCGATATGATGCTTAAATTGTTCACAACCGTCGTGGCGCTTGCTACATCTGCGCAGGGCATGTACTACGCTCTGTCTACCAATACCAGATCGCTAGAATGGGCATGGCTAACGCATCAACTTGTGATTTCTGCAGCTATTCGTATTACCTACCCCGGCAGAGGTTTGGTTCTGGATCTCTCGCTCCATAACGATGTTAAATGGATTCCTGCCCAGTATGTTGCTATAACTGGCTCTTTTCATTGAGCCTTATTGAATCTGATAAGTCAATAGGACCGACCCTGAGCGCTTCTCGATCGAGCTGGTGAATATGGCGGTTAATCCACCAGTTATTGTTGAGGTTGCCAACGACATTGAAGTATCCAAGGGATCTATACTGATCCCTCCAGTGGTCAAAATTACACCCGGGTATGTAGCAATATGCTATCATGAATATTCAAAAATCCTCAAACTTCGAGCCCATTGATAAGGACAGTATTAATATCTTCGCTGGACATATAGGGAGTCTTATCAGTACCATTTTATTTCAAATGACCCGAAGAATCATGACATCCTCGCCCAGTCACCCCCTTTTACAGTCAAGAAACCTGAAGTTGTTCAGCCGAATAACCCACCAGTTGCTACCATCCCTTCGAAGTCGGCAGAGACTGGAAAGCCCGGGACGTGGCCCAAGTTGCCCGCTGACACCACAAGTATTTGACCCTTTCTATATTTCTAACTCCAAGTTGCTTGCTTTTCCAGATGTTAATGTCATCCAAAGCAACCAATACTTCTAGCGAGTCGGCCAAAATTACCACATCTACAACACCAGCGCTTCCCCATGCAACTACGTCGAAATATATCCTGTCAATTCCAACTATTAGCCCTTCGCGCAACACGGGAGCATCAATTGGAAGTTTTACATCAATTAGCTGTGTTCTGCTGGCTCTCGCAGGTTTTGTTAATGCGGTTTAACAGCAGGCAACTCGCCTAAGTCTTTTGATAGTTTGGTTGAGTTTTCTCGCACGGGAAGGTGTCTGTGGTGGTCTGCAAAGTTTCGTTTTTGGTTGTGTTAATTGCCCTTAAGTGATTTTGAACCTATCGCTTATCTCCTTGTGTCCGAGGCGCATAACATGATGCAATTCCAGTCCCTGTTTTATATTTCAATGCAGTAGTGTTCCTACATGACATAGCTATGATTGTAGTGGATTTATGTGGAGGTGGAGCCGTCAGCTATCACTGATCTATTAAGATACAAACTGTAAGACGTCTAGTTTGGTGCTTGGGACGAGCTTATCCAGCCGGTTTTGATAATTGGTCTTTATTCAAATGGGGGTTAGATACAGAAGGCCAAACCATGGTGACATGTTTGATTCATCACTTCTATTCGTACTCAATCTGTCGCCCACCCACATCGGCTATAGACAGGATGGTATTCACCAAGGGCAGCGGATAATGCTCTCGAAGGTAAGCAGCTACAAGATCGTTGCCATTCGTCACTCCGCCTTCGTATAAGTTAGCACTTCACGATCCATAGTTATCTATAAGACAGAAGAATCATACCGCTAGTCCAGACATTTCCATCCTTCACTACTCTTCGCGTGGTGTCCCATTTCTTCACGTTGGGGAATTTCACTTCCAAGTCGGATATCAATCCTCGTGGGCCAGTTACGTTCTTGTGGTCCAGAATACCGGCATACCCGGCAACATAGCTCCCGGTGCATATCGCTAAAACGTCGTTCCCGGCGTCGTGATGTGCCTTGACAAACGCCAATACAGACTCATCAGGAACGTACTTTGGGTCCGGCCCTGGTATCACTAATATATCCAGGTTATCCGTCGAGACGGAGGTGTCGTGGATCGAGGCAGTGAGCCTGATGCCGATGTTTGCCGTGCACCGGATAAATGTGCCAGCACAGCTAGGCTGTATACCGATATAGTTGATATCGACTGGTAGCCCCAGGCTAGTAATATCCGGAGGAAAGACATCAACTTCACCAATGTAGTCCTTTGACATCATACCGAAGAGATCAACAGCTGCTAGGTCGAGGAGCTGGACGGAGTGTGTCAGCAGGACTCCGATCCGGAGTGTTTTTGAATCGTTGGCGGCCATAATCGAATTGATGTAGCTAGGAGAATGAATACAGGAGGCTGGATCGTGATATTCAATTGAGAAACAGCTTGCGGCAGTGAGATGATATTGTATTATTTATATTACTGCTGCTCTTCGACGGGCTGAATTTCATATTTGTAATCCTATGTATGAGTAAAAGGCCTGACGCAAGGATAGAGGAATTGGAAAACAAGGATGAAGAACTTTCTTAGGACAAGCAGGTGAAAACATTATGCAGGACTGGCTGTTGATGGTAGGATTTAGTGCTTCCACCGGGGCAATAGTCCATCCGTCAGACCAGGCGTAGAGTTTTTGCCTACCACAAGTCGGAGAGACGGTACCTACTCGGCAGGAGACCTGAACTTCTATCTATCCGTCCCCTGGCTGCCATCTCGCGTTATAAAACAGGAGTAATGCATCAAAAGGGCCGAGTCGGTGAAATGGATTTCGTTCATTCAAGCTTCAAATGCTATCAAAACTGAATAGTACATGGCTGGGTCCATAAAAGCTTGCTATATTTTTTTTTCTCTGTTTTTTGCGAGCAACAAGCTCCTCCCATCAAAAACCTATTTTCGCCCCTTTCGCCCTGACATGGAAAATATGGCTAATCTTTTGAGGGTATCTGAGTTTAGAAAGGAAAAGAAATGTAATCGTCTATTGAATAAGGAAAAGAAACAAATGCTGGAGGAAAGGTGGGAAGGTGATGATAGTTAGGGGTGGGTTGTAAGCTTAAGAAGATGAATCAAGCTCGTTTAGAAATGCAAATATCTCCTTGGTTAAACTGGGATTCTCGGTTGCTGCTTCAATCAGGTGTGAGCGTTGCGATCCAAAGACTACCTTTCGCCATGGCAAGTTGTTATATCGACTGCCGGATGGTGTGGATGGAAGTCCAAGAAGAATGTATCTCATCACAAGCAATGCCTTGTATGCAATTCCATAAGGTTCGCCATGTTCGTCGACAGGCGTAGGATAAAGCTTGAAGAGTCGGGCGCATTTCGGCTGGATAATGGCTCGGGAAGGAATGGGTGGTGGCTTGCTCATGTCTCGAAGTGGGGGAAGGTGAGCAGAGACGTGTCCAGCTATCTGTGCAATATTCGGCGTGGGAACTAGGTATTCTGAGCAGTAATCCCAGTGACATGCGCGAGGGTTAGAAGGTTGCGGTTGTAGATCCCATCCGCCTGAGGCCAAGGGGTTGAGTTGAAGATGGTCTTGGAACACATGGTTGCGCAGAATAGCAGGATCGATGAATACATGATCACATCTGATCTCTCCTTGTTTGCCCCAGAGGCAGTGAAGGCTCGGAAACCCGTCCAGGTTGTAGGTGGTTTCAAGGGGGCGGATGCCACGGATAATGAACCGAGCAGAGGGGCCTTCAACAACTTTGGCCTGAGCAGAGGAGAAGGTATTGCTAACTGTGCTGATGAACTCAGTGGCTTGGAGGGTATCAGCTGATTGGACACCTGGGATGCGGTTTTGAGAGAAGCATGCTTGGTAAGCCTGCCAGATTGCCAGCTGAGTAATTTCACATTCTGGATCTTCGACGAAACAGCATTTGAGCCAGAGGCTGCAACGTTCGGGTTCGGAGTGCTTAACGAGGTCACGATAAAGATCTTGGTGGGGAACAGGGATTTGGTTTGGAGGCGGGGCCTTGCGCTCAGCTTGATCAATGATTTCCTTGTTGCGAACCACGCTTCCGTAGTCCAAGAGATGGACAAGGTGAGGTATAAGGTCGACTGGAAGATTGAAGTCTGCGACAAGCTGCTGCACATTGAGTTGGTAACGGGAGAACTGATACAGGAAATCAAGGGCGACAGAAAGAAGTTCGGGATCTTGCTTGAGAAGTGTGAGGCGGATGACCTGTTCGATAGTTTGGCTCGGGATTCTATCGATGATCTTGGATTCGATGCGCTCAATGGCAAACAGAGAGAGGCATTTTAACGAGGTCAAAAGTTGAAAACGGTCTTCACTGCTTATCAGCTTGATGAGTGTCTGGTATAACGGGTCTTGGTCCCAAATATCCCAGAAGGGACATGTTTGTTCGATGATTTCCAAAAAATAGTTCTTGAGTTCTATGAACCTGTCCTGGCAGGGAAGGTTGAGAACGATGGTTGCACAATCTCTCAGCAGCGGCTCTTCGGCAAACCAGCGGGCGTTTTCCTCAAGCAGACACATGTTTCGGATAATGAGGGCTGCCTGGTTGACACGCTGGAGTCTAATGCGGAACGACTCATCTTCGAGGTTGGTATCGTCAAGGCAGACTTTCTTGGATTGGATACGATGTAGAAGATCAGGTGTGCCAGTCAAAGCGAAGATGACATTGAGATTTTTGGAGGAGATATTATTTGGGTGATCGAGCTCAATGACCCATTCCTGGCCGTAGACGAGAAGAGAAACCTTTAAAACTTGCTTAACAAGGGACTCAGCTAACATGTTAAAGTCACTAAACTTGAGCTTATCTCCTCGTTCATCAGAAATGACGATAAGATGGTGAAGGGCAAAGTCGACTTCCTTGTCGATGTCCGATCGGATACCCATCCAACAGAATCGATAGATATTGGGAACTATTTCAGCGTTAGAATCAGGACCAAAAGGGAAAAGAAAGGTGCAATCCTATCTGTGTAATATTACATACCTTGATCTGGTAGAGCGAGAGTCATGAGAGGGTCGATATCAGGAGGCAGCGGTAAACGTAAAGACGAGGTCGCAAAGACACCACGCCGATTGCTCGGGGTATCATGTTCGATGACGTCCATTTTGGTGGTGACAACAGAAGCAAACAATGAAAAACAGAGAGAAAAAGAGAGAGTATGTATCGTCCAGAGGAAGAAAAGGAAGAAAAGGGTGAGGGGAGAGAGTAAGCCTAGGATTGCGACTCCGCGGGGCGTTTGCGCTTCCGTGACTGGCGAATCTTCGGTAACGCCGCGTTTGCTGGACGTTCCCCATTAGCGCGGCTGCAGACGACGGAGGACACAGGACAGAGACTGAGAGGAAAAGATAAGACCTACCTGCCCTTGCCTCAGACTCGCTGGGGATCTCGGACGGGGGAATCAGCAGCAGGTAGTATTCGAAGTCCCTATAGGAGAACGGTCAGTAAGGCAACCTCCCTGACAGCTGGGAGATAACTCACAGCAGCCGCTCTGCATACAGCTGCTTAACCTGGTACGAGAGGGTTCCAGCCAGCCCGGGAGTGACACCGGCAATATGGCCAGCTTCCCACCAGTTCTTCTTGTCCTTGGAGGCCTCGTCAAAGCCTCCTCTTGTTACAATCTCGACGAATAGCGTGTGGACGTTGACTCTCTTGCTGCCGGCCTGCCAACGTGTTCCTGGACGGGCTTGCCACGGCTCGCTACTCGATCTGGTTTCCGGTCATCTCAGGTCAGCAATTAAACACGCCATTCGCCGGCCAACGCAGATCAGACGACGTATGGAACTCACTTTCCCTGGCCATAGAAGTGCCGTAAGCTCGCCCAGAAGCGCTGTTCGTCCTCGCAGACGAGCTCGGTGGCCGTCTTCTTTCTCTCCAGCTCCATCTGTCGTTCACGTGACTGTAACTTTCTGTGGTAGGCTGGTGGTTGTGCACGTGATTACCAGGGCACCAGGAAGGTAAATGTTTTGATCACCAGAAGATCAATGCTTGTGCACGTGACAATAATTCTTTGACTGGTAAAAGTGAGAGGCTGAAGCAGCTAGCCTCTTTGGGACTAGCCCAGCCCTAGTCTATGGTGACTAATCAGAAGAACAAAGAGTCAGGTGACGGAGACCTTGCCCAGGTTGAGGCTTCCTTCTTTTCTTCTTCTTGATTTTATCAGGAAGAGACTGAACAGAGTCCCTAGAGGCTTTGGAAGGGAAGTTATTCCTGCCACTTCATGATAATAGAAGGGCTATGTTCTTATGGCTACTAATGACCGGTGGCCTTTGTTGGAATTGAAGAACCCCTTTGTCTCAATGTGTCCTGGAGCAGATTCTACGCTATCCTATCTATGGAGACAAAGTCCTCTAGTGATGGCCTCTCATTGCTCTGGTATGTTCTGTTATTGTCTTCTAAAGGGATGTGTGACGGTACTAAAACATACTACTTGAGAAGACCTTTCACCATCGCCTATTAGATCTAGGCTCATTATATTCCGTAATGATATAAGGCTCTTATTCATTATGAATATTTAATAAACCATTTACATGCGAAGATAGGTCACTATATCTTACTTAACGCTAGTGATGTTCCAAATCTTCTAAATTCAATGATATTCCACTATTGCAGGATTGGCCAAGAATATTCACATTATACTATATATATACCCAAAAAGCTATGAAGAAACCTGTATCATCTTTACTTTACTGGATATCCTTCACTTCCTTCTTGGGCTGGATGAATCTCTTGAGCTTTGGCCTGGCACGGGTCTTTTGTTCAAAGGCATATGCTAATCCAATCAGCTTCTCCTCGCTCCAGAGATCACCCATGAAACCAATGCCAATAGGAATTCCGGGACCCGAGGTGACAAGTTCTCTATCATGGTTTATCTTGGTGCCATTTGGGTACACACCCATCGGGACAGTGATAATAGGCGACCCTATCAGAGCTGGGATATATGGCGACAGATCGGTAGGGAGAACAGCAGCGTCAAGCTTGTGACGTCTCAAGGCACCAAGAATGCCTCCCTCATTGCCGAACTTCACGTTCTTCTGGTACATTGGCCAGAACTTAGGGTCTGTGTTTTTTACCCCCTTCCGCAGGGCAATGTCCCATCTGGCGGTATCGCGGCTGGGATACTCTTCCAGACGATGGTGTTGGGTGAATCTTCGGAGAGTCTCAAGGTCGGTGATGTTGTGAGGGTTGACTTCGAGTTGCTTGAAGAAAGCAGGCAGGTTTGTCAGACTATCCGCATAAAGGATATCGTCTGGGATGGGACTTTGAGCGAATTCAGCAAAGGAAGTGAAGTCTGTGTTCTCGACTATGATAGCTCCAGCCTTCTTCATGACCGCTAGCGCTTGATTGAACTGATCTACCACCGTCTTTGGTGAACCGAAGACTTTGATGACATTACGAGGGACTCCGATACGCTTTCCTTTGAGAGCATTGACGTCGCATGCCTTGACATAGTCTGGGATGGTGTCAAAGGGAATTGCGGAGGTATAGTTGTCATTCGAGTCCTTGCCTGCAATTACTTGCAGCAGATAGGCTGCATCCTTGACTGATCTGGCCATGGGCCCGACGGTGTCCTGGCGCTCACTGATAGGGACGACAAAACGGCGGGAAGTCAAGCCAACTGTGGGCTTGAGGCCGACGATGTTGCTCTTATCAGCGGGGCTAACAATGCTGCCGCTTGTCTAGAGATGTATTATACCTCGTTAGCAACAAGTTGAAACTCGTGGGTACAGCTTGCATGCAATCGCTTACCTCAGTTCCCAAAGTTGCAAAAGCTAATCCGAGATCAGAAACAACACCGCTTCCGCTGGAACTTCCACTGGGATCTTGGTTCTTAATATATGCAGCAGTTACTTGGCCACCATATGCACTCCAGCCGTTGGTAGAGTTGATCGATCGGAAGTTTGCCCACTGAGAAGCCCCGGATTTGCCTAGGATGACCAGGCCAGCCTCTCTCAGTCTCGTAGCCACAGTGGCATCAGCCGACGTTCGAGCGCCAAATATGGCATAAGAGCCAGCTAAATATTCCAATTAGCTGGGGATGGGAGAGGGACAACGGCTACTCGACTAACCGGTGGAGCTCATCTTATCGTCGGTAAAGATGTTGTTCTTGATGACGATAGGTAGGCCATGGAGAGGACTGAAGAGGTTATTTCTCATGACTTGATCAAATTGGCATCCTATTGACTTACCCTCGAAGCTTGCCCATCTTCCTCTCATTGTCCATCTGCTTAGCTATGGTAAGGGCATCGGGATTGATCTCCGTGACCGCTCGAACGGTAGAGTTGACCTCCGCGATTCTGGCAACATACGTCTGAACAATAACTATTATCAGCGGGTTGTCTTTTCGATACGGGGTTTACAAGTTAACACATACCTTAACAAGGTCGACGCTGGTGAAGCACCCTTTAGTCAATCCATCTTGAAGCTGATCGGCAGTAGCTTCGATGAGCCGGGGAATATCGCAAGCCTGAGGATCTATCAACCTGTCAATAACTGCCTGTTCGCCTCCAAATGCAATACACCGGTTTGACCCATAGCTGCCATGGGCCGAGAGTATCGGAAAGTCACTTAGCTTACAGGCTGATGCAATTGAATTATACACAGCACCAAGCTGCAGGAGGAAGGTGATAGGGCCCTTCATGGTGATTGACAATTCTGCAACCAACTTGGATTAAAAAGTCCACTCTCTATCAATTGGGCACCAAGGGTTTCTGGGGAACTATTTAAATCATTGAGAGAAGAGACAATGAACGCCTAAATGAATCTAGGCCTATTCTTCCCCGCTCAACAATTCCCATATGTCTCCTCAAAAGGACCCTGTCTCTATAGACGGGCTCAACATGCCTGGATACGACATAAGCAAATCATCGCACGAATAACATCACTTGAGTGTGACTTCACGACTCCGCCTGGGGCAGGATCTAAATCTCGGGCCAGACAGGCATCTCAAAACCTGGCCCTTTTCGCATACGTCTGCACAAGCATCATGCTTTCGTGGCGAGGATCAAGGGCGCAGCGCTTTATCGAGCTTCCTATTCCAGCTGTGCCCGATAATTCTCCAAGCGCTGTGGGGCAGGCTAAAGTCGCTCCCGAGAAGTCTGCGGCAGAGGATGGATGAAAAGACCGAGAGCATGGTTGTATAGTTGGCTGGCAGGGAGTTTGAGCATTTAATATGGCCAGCTAGTTAGTTAGGCCGGGGCCCATGATATAATATCAGTACTAAAGGACTTCGCCCACGCCGGCCTGCAGTACGCTTAATGCGTTTTAGGGAGGTAATATCCAAAGGAACAACTTAAGTATGTATCTCAGAATGGGCGCGGATCTTCCGCTTTTTAAAGGTCAAGCCCCATGTCTAGCGGCACGGAGTATTATCTCAGGGGTCCGGAAACTTGAGCCTGCTTATACGGGTTCAGTCCGCAAATCACCAAGATTGGGGCTTGATTACTCCATACCCCGGGTTAGCTTGGCCGGCTGGAGATGCAGCTAATTTTATATTATTGCTACTTTGATACTGCTTTGCTTATGTTAAAGAGGAAGAGTCCATTGCCTCACAGGCAATGAATATGAGCATCGAGAGATATCCCAACTAACTAAATTGAAATGCAGTACATGAATAATACTTAGGATCTCGATAGAGCATGCACAAAAATATATACAGGGTGGGAATTTGAATCAAATAATAGTGCAGGATGTGTTTCAATCGCAGCTGCTCCTTGTCTGGACCACTGTGCGAAACCGGGGATGTGGAAAACATGCCAGAAATCATCCCTTGTCGCCAAGCTTGCCGAAGACTCTAGACGCCTTGTCTTGTCGGCCACACAGAAACATCCATGCATGCATGCTGGAGACACGGGGAAGAGAAGCGGACATCGGCGCAAGCCAGCAACTTGGAGATCGCTGTGGCGTCGTTGGGGCAGAGGAGAGAATCACATCGCCTCAAAAAAAAAAAGAAAGGAAGGAAGGAAACAAGCGATAATCGTGTATGCAGGATGGGAGAGTAGCGTGTTTCTCGACCGCGGATTCGCTTGATCCAAATTTGGTTCAAAAATCACTTGAAGGGTACAGGGGAATCCAAAAATTGGTCGTTGACCTACTGGGGGTATTATTCGAAAAGGGGGAATGATTGGGCGAAACTATGCGGTCTTTTTCCACGCAGTGTTGAGTCCGATCAAACTGCTTACAGTTCCCGCAATACCAAGAACGCCATCATCCAGGTTGACATATCCAAGACTAGAGAGTGGAAGGGTAAGGTCGCATAGATCGGAAATGAGTTGTGTTGAGACGGTAGCACGCTCCCTGCATCAGCTGTTAGCGACCTTCTGCTTACGCTGAATTGGGGAAAGGAAATTAAAACAAACCTTTGAATCTTCTTTCCTTCGACAGCTCCCTCGCCATCTTTTTTGTTTATCTTTTTCTCCATTTCACTCAATCTCCACATGGAGTAGATACCAGCAATGGCACTGCACAGGAGTCCAGTCAACCATGCTTTCTGAGCGTGAGCTTGAAGTTTTTTAACGGCTGCGAACTTGCGAATACCCGCTGCATCGAGATACGTCAACATATCAAAGGAGAGATAGACTCCATATCCCAGTTGTCTTCCTACAGCCAGGTATTTGAGCACCGGGTCTGACCCAGGCGCGCCGGCAACGCCAGGCTTGGAGTCGAGCGCAATAGCAGCAGCCTTGAAGTGCTCGATATTCTTGCCAACACGGAGAAGCTTTCGAGTAAGGCCAAACTGCTTTTTCATAGCCTCGAATGGGTTTATAGTGGACTGCGCTCTGTTCGTACGGAGGAGATACCAGGCGAGGAAGCGAGAGAAGTATTGCAACGTTCGTAGGACCTTATCGCGGCCAACTAGACACCAACTAGTTAGCTAGTGATATTCCTTGGGAGATTATCCAATATCATAGATGCAGTGATTTATATATATACATACCGGTAGTAGCAATAAATCTAGAATAATGAGCCACCGTGGGGTGGTAGGCAAGGGCGTCCGCAACCATCTTGACGACGTTACGAGCGTTTCTCTCTCTTTCGAAGTTGAGTCCAAAACTGAGTTTGATTCAGCTGTGCGCACTATCAAGCGGCAGACGACAGTTCACGCAGTAAGACCTGGTCTCACTTGTTGTGATAAAGATCTATCAAGTCGTATAGAAGTCGTTTTGTTGTTCTGTTGTTTCATTCTAGGACAAATGCACGGTCGTGAAGGAAAAAGGCCGAGGGAGTTGCACCTTCAGCTGCACGTGATATTTACCTCGGCATCTCCAGTAAAAGGGTCACGGTCATAGATGCGACAACTTTACGAACTGTTTGAAGGGTTGTTAACTGTTAACAGGCGAGAGGGAGGTATTAATAAGGATATTAATTCTAGAGGTCCACGAGATTGGTACGTGTGGACTATTATGTTCTACCTACGCAGTACTTGGGGGGCAAAAATTAAACCGGCCGGAGTCAGTTCTTCTCTTGATCGTGGCTCACCGGGACTGCCGCTTGAGTTCCCATTGTGCTTGTGTCATACCCGTTCTCTTGGAGATACTGTCTAAATCGTATATCCTCGTAGGTGATTGTGTCCTATACTTGGGGATTAGCACATCCGAGCTGTATATTACAGAGGAAAATGGTGGTATACCTGTCCAATATGGGGCAGCAAAAATGCGGTCAATGCTGCGCTGAACAAACAGAGTGCGCTAGACACAAAGAAAGGATCCTGACCAGCACGTATCGGATTTGGTGCATTGTCTTTGATAATGGGGAAGACATATGTTCCTACGAAAGCTCCGATCTTGCCCATAGCTGCCGCTATGCCATAGTATTGTCCTCTGATAGCCGTTGCACTGGTTTTCGATGCTACAAGACCAATGTTGTCTCCCGGCCCAAGCTCACCCAAGGACAAAAATATACTAATTCATTGGTTAGCTAGTCTAGGCCCAGAAGAAGAAACATTGGAATAAATACCACTTACCCATAAACAACCACGAACCCAGCAACGTTTTGTGGTGTGGCAAGATATTTATAGCAGCCAGCCATGATAAATCCCAAGATACCCTGAAGCCCGACTCCTAGAGCGAGGGCATACCTCGGTCCTATCCAGTCACTTACCCAAGCTCCTGCGAACGAACCAGGAATATAGAAAAGGTTGAGAACCGTGTTCCACCCAAAGGTCTTCCAAAGAGGAGCGGATGAGCCCAGGACGATTTTCAGCCAGACAGACGAGTAGATGCCGAAGGAGTATGCAGAAAAGTCATAAATAAACCAAATAAGGGAGACAACCGACTATACGCAGGTAAGTATGAAGTAAGGCTGAAATGATAATGAGAATCACTTACAAGTCGTTTCCAATAAAATCTAAGATAGGTCAGCATTTATTAAGTGAAGAATGAGAAGGTGAACTTACTTGACAATAAGCCAGACTGGATATTTATGCATACGTTCTCTGTTGAACTCTTCAGGCTCATTCAGTTTCAGCCGTAGCCAAAGGAGGGTTAAAGGAGGAATTACACCCAGTCCTAGCATCACTCTCCATGCAGCCCGCAGGTGATTCTCAGTAAATATCAAGACCAGGATCATGGGTACCAGGGCAGAAACAACAAATCCAAAATCGATCTGGAAGTTGGTAAACATGATAAACCAGCGGTTGCGGTGACCATGCTTTAGCTCTCCCGTGCTTTCGGCTGCTGCGACGCTGCCAGCTGGATATTCCCCTCCTATGCCGATTCCGAGAAAGAAACGGTAAGCCGTTAGGGCAGCGAACAAGCCGGCCTGGCTACCTCCTGCGCCATAAGCACCAGCGCATAATGCAGCAAATATGATCAGGATAATAGTCGAGGCCATTAGCGACCATTTGCGGGAATAGTGATCGCTTATGTAGCCGAACAGAAGCTGGCCGATAACCGTGCCGGCGAAGGCAATCGAAGGAACATTTTTAACGGCGGAAGAGGCGTTGTATGAATCTGGGTAGATCGTAGAGAGGATCGTGTTGACAGACCCAATAACCTGTGATGGCGTTAACCTGCGACCTTCAGGCTGAAAAGGATGGCTTAACTAACTAGCTAGCCAATTAGTTAGCTGCTGTCTACTTACGTTATTCAGATATCCATCAGAGAAGAGACCAGCGCCGCAAGCTATCGTCGGCCAGCTACGCTCCCATCTTGACTTCTCGGGATTCTCTAGGCTGTGCTCTTGCCCTTGGTTGGACACTGCATCGATAGATGCGTCGCTCTTTGAGATGACTGTCGTGTCCGCCATTTCCCCCAGCGTAGAGATCAACAAAGTACCCGTACGTTGGTTAATCTAACAGTCTCAAGAGAAGTCGCAGGCTCGCCTCTCTTTATATATACACGACAAGAAAACTCAGCCACTACCCACAGAAGAGAAGAGGGGGAAGTCGGGAGCGAAAGATTTTTCGAGACGGAAACATGGCTGCCGGACCACGTAGCTTTCATATAGCTCGGTTCTTGGTAAAATTCACAGAGGAATGGCATAAATGACGGATGATGTACCCCGGCCAGCATGAGTCTTTGATATACGCTATAATTGGCTCTTAAGCCTTTAAAGGCAGCATGAAGGCTCTGCGCATCTCCCGCTATCAGATTTCGAGCAAGAAGGGAACAAGGTGTAACCCTCCAGTTAAAGACGGGATGGCGAATCCCAGTCGTCCAAAGTCAACTGTGAGTGGGCCGTCGGGGCAGTCCGTGGGCTAAAACATACCACGGGACGGGCTTAGAAAGGCATCGAATTGCAGCTTGCAGCAAATAGTTACACCAGTAGATACAAGCACGCACGTAGGAGAGTCGAAGGGGGTAGGGGCCCGTGGATAGGCATAAGTGTTCCCTAGAGGGCCATGAGGCTATCGGGTCGAACTACGAGAAAGGTGCCCCTGGGTTCTGTGAGGCAAAGGGAGCAAGCAGTAACTCGTTAGTTAGATTTTGGCCTTTGCCTTGGCTTTATTTCGGCGGCATGGAACTGGGCAGAGCCATGGGGAAGCTTTAACTATTTGCTCTGCTCCGTAGATCCGCTCTTGTCTCTTTTCAGCACTCTGGGGCCACACGACACCGCACGCTAGACCCTCCTTTGCCTGCCTGGTGATGACATTCAGTTGTGAATCCGTCGTGTCCGTCGTGTCCGTCGTATGTCGTTGCATGAAGGTCTTTTACAAGGAGACTCACGCGAGCTTGCCAAGCAGCGTCAAGGCTTATCCCCGTCAAGCTCACGGCGCCAAGCCTCCCCTCTTCCTGCATGCGGTAACACAGCACATGTCAGTCTGGTTGTGCCCTCGAAGGATTATCGCGAGATCCTTCAGGGACTGCAACTTCGCTGCCGAAAAGAGACATTGGAGTACAAAGGCAAGAGGTGGAGACATTACTGCCAGGCGCCCCTTGTGACGGTGTATGGATTCCCTTTTTACTTTGAGAAGTGAGCTCTCCCACAAATTACGAAAACCAAGTCGGTTAAATTTAAAAGGTTTTTTTTTTTTTTTTTTTTTTTTTTTTTCTAACGGGTATAGTCTATAATTTAATTAATTGTTTCCATCTCCTTGCGCTCACCGACTCAGCTCACTCACTCGCGAACATCAAAGCCAAGACAAGACAAGCATAGTAAGTAAAAAAGACGCAGGCACAATTTGTAGGGATGGGGACAGTCTCTCGACCAAGAGAGATAGCGTAATCGTTGTGATTAGCTAAAGCAAAAAAGAGGTAGTAAAGAAAGGGAAAGGCAACGCTGAGTATCATATGCAGCTTGACAAAAAGGTAGGCAAAAGTTTAAGAGGCACTTTTCTAACCAAGGCGGGTCATGGTACATTTTCGAGTGTATCTGTGGGGTATTTCAATGGGTGACGATGTGGGCGATGGAAACGAACTAGCTGGCAGGAGCATTGCCATTGAGAACCTTCTCTGGTTCAGCAACGGCAGCCTTGACCTGCTCGACAACGTTGCCAACGGCGGCGGCGGCAGGCTTGACGGCCTCCTCGATCTTGGCGGCAGCAACGGCTGGGCCGGCAGCAATGACCTCAGGAGTAGCCTCATCAGCGTACTTCTTGAAGTTGTCGTTGAAGAGGACACCAAGCTTGGTCACCTCCTGCTTAAAGTCGGCAGAACCAGTCCAGGAAGTCTTGGGGTTAAGAAGCTCAGAAGGCACGCCAGGGCACGAGGTTGGGATGTGAAGGTTGAAGGTGTCGTAGACTTCATATTCGGCCTTGGCGAGATCACCAGAGTGGATGGCATCGAGGATGGCACGAGTGTACTTGAGGGGGCAGCGCTTGCCGCCAGTGGTTGCGCCAGCACCAACCCAGCCGGTGTTGAGGAGCCAGGCGTTGGCAGAGTGCTCGCGGATCTTGTCAGCGAGCATACGAGCGTAGCGCATTGGGTGGAGGGCAAGGAATGGCTGTGCGAAGCAGGAGGAGAAGGTGGCCTGGGGCTCGGTGACACCATCCTCAGTACCAGCCATCTTGGAGGTGTAACCGGAGATGAAGTGGAACATGGTCTGCTCAGGGGTGAGCTTGGAGATTGGTGGGAGGACGCCACGGGCATCACAGGTGAGAAGGATGATGTTCTTGGGGTGGCCGTCGGAGATACATGGGATCTTGGCGTTCTCAATGTACTCGATTGGGTAGGCACAGCGTGTGTTCTCGGTGAGAGTGGAGTCATCGTAGTCGACGGTACGAGTTTCTGGGTTGAAGACAACGTTCTCGAGAACGGAGCCGAAGCGGATGGCATTGAAAATATCTGGTTCCTTCTCTGCAGAAAGGCCAATGCACTTGGCATAGCAACCACCCTCAATGTTGAAGACACCAGTGTCGGTCCAGCAGTGCTCGTCATCACCGATGAGGGCACGCTTAGGGTCGGCGGAAAGAGTAGTCTTTCCGGTACCGGAGAGACCGAAGAAGACGGTGACATCACCATCCTTACCCTGGTTAGCAGACGAGTGAAGGGTGAGGACGTTGTGCTTGACCGGCATCTCGTAGAAGAGCACGGTGAAGACACCCTTCTTCATCTCACCGGCGTACTCGGTTCCGAGGATAACCATCTCCTTCTCGGCAAAGTTGATGGCGACGGAAGTGGCACTAGTCATACCCTCAGTCCATCTGTTGGCTGGGAAAGAACCGGCGTTGTAGATGACATAGTCGGGGTGGAAGTGCTCGAGCTCGGCCCGAGATGGTCGGATGAGCATGTTGCGCATGAAGAGGGCATGGTAAGCACGAGCGCAAACAACACGAACGTTGATGCGGTAGCGGGGGTCCCAGCCGGCGAAACCGTCGACGACGTAGATGCGGTTGCGGGTGTTGAGGTAGTCAACGGCACGCTCGCGGTTAATTCTCCATACCTATCAATCCAAGCGCTTAGGTCAGCCTTGCTTGTTGCCAAGATGAAATTAAGCGCCAAGATATCCGCCAGAGCCTCTTTCGCCAAGATTGCAGGGTCACGTTCTCCGATGAGTGCGGGGCGTATGATATCATCGGCTAGAAGGGTAGGGGGGAAAGGGGGAGAAGGAGGGATATGGAGGAGACGAACCTCGGGGCTCATGGCCTTGTTAACGGGTCCCCACCAGACGTCCTTGGAAGAGCTTTCTTCCTTGACGATACGCTTATCTAGGGGAGAGCGGCCGGTTTTGGCACCAGAGTAGGCGGTAAGAGCACCGCTGCAGGTAATGGCGGTTCCGGTCTCGTAGACCAAGGCATCTTCGTAAAGGGAGGCGACGGAAGGGTTAGCAATCTGCAACGACCAGTTAGTATATATGAAAGCTATATGGGCCTAGTTTCCGATTCAAGAGGACTTACGATAGCAACTCTGTCGTAGTCGATGTGGGCAGTCTCGTGGAGTTCCTCCTCGATCTCGGTGTGAGGGTGAGACGGCCTGGCAAGCGATCGGTCAGTGATTACCCTGGCAGATGTCGAAGGGTCTTGACAGAGGATGATTGAGGATAAGGGGGATTTAAGAGAGGGCAAGGGAGCGTACTGGACACCAGTTGGGTGCAAGCTCGTCCGGTTAACTGACGGCATGACCATTTTGAGGGATGTGGAGTGGTAGTTGGAATGATCCTGTTTCAATGCCTGCTGCTTATAAAAGTCTTCCTGCTGAGCCTGGGAAGTAGAAGTGATGGTTGAGGAAGACGGGTTGGAAGGGCGGGAATGAGAGGGTATATGTATCTGATCACGACGAGCGGAAGAGAGGGCAGCGGAAGTGGGCAGCATGGTTGCTTATTATATCCAACGGCACAGGAGCAGTTTAATTTTTCGTTTTCGTGAAGCGTAAGCGTAATATCGTGTCAGGGATCGTGCGAAATCGTGGGTGTTGCTCCGGCAAAGCGGTAGTTTGCTGCTCGCTGCTCGTCGTGTCTGGTGGAGTTTTGCAAAAAAGAAGGCAAAGTCAGCCAGGGCACGGGGTTCTTTTCGCAAGGCCTGGGCCACCTGCCACCCGGATTCTCCCGGCCCGGTGGCGCTGGCGGGCGACCGACGGCCTGTCCCCGACATCCTCCGATCCCCGTGATTCGACAAAAAGGGGAAAAGAAAGGGGGAGAAACTTTCAGCTTTTGACATCAACATCAACATCAACGACATCAACATCAACCACAACCACAACCACAACCACAACCACAACCACAGTTTGAAAGGGGCCGCGAGCTGCAGCAGAGCAGAGGCGGCGGAAGGCTTGCACTGTCTGCAGGATGGACAGCGAGAACAGTATCAACCTTGTGATGGCTTACACGATAATTTTGCAGCTAATTGCTCTGTTAGTCGCCTTGGCCAGCCACTCGCCTGCCCGCGAAGACAGCCACAATCATGACTCCATAGAAGACGGAGGGACAGGCATCGGATTCATTCTCGAGCCCGCAGGGTTTATTTTTATTTTCACTTTCGAATGTCGGTTTCACTTACTCAATAATGGTAAACTTGTAACTTTACTCAATTGAACGAGCCAGGGAAAATCCCTCTGCAGCCCATGTTGGATGTGGAAGGTCAGGTAGCTCAGCATCAAGAGAAATTATGACAGCCCCGGCACGGAGTACTCCAAAACAAACCAAACTAAACAATATACAAAAAAGGCCCTTAGGCTCCCCATCACAGACAGCCAGGGGGGGGGTTAACCACCATGCTACGCCACAATGCTTACACCTGTCCAACTCGGGACAAAGAGGGTCCTGACTTCAACTCCGGAGTACGGAGTACAGAGCGCTGACTGGCTTGCTGCGACTTCGATCTGATGGGTGGCGATTCTCGTGGGCTTTCGTACGGAGTACTCCTGGAAAAAATGGCGACCCGTGATTGCTTTCTCAGGAACACCTTCTGGCCAGGCCGTCTTGCAAAGCTCGCATCGTTTTGTAAAAAAAAAAAAAAAGAAAAGAAAAGAAAAAAGAAAGAGAGAGAGAGAAAGATGATGAAAAGGAGGAGAAGAAGGAGCGAGCTCTTGCTCAAAAAAGTGTCTCTCATTCCGCGTCACGTTGGTGATTGAGGTTTTCTAGCTCCCGCTCAGCTTCGCTAGCTCCATCGCACCCACGCTTTTGCAGTCCATGTTCGGCACCTGTCCGAAGGATCGTTGGCTGTTCCAACTTCCCCCGCCAGACCCAGCCCATGCAAGAACAGGGATAGAATTTTTTTTTTTTTTTATTTTTTTACCCTTCCCCCCTCCTTAGCATTTTCGGGCAACAAATGACGTCTCGTGGCTTTCCAACAAGTGGCATCGAGTAGGCTCGGGAAACTGTTCGAATATCTTCCATCCAATTGGGCGTCAACTATGAAACGAAAAATGAGACCCCTTGCATCGCTTTCCCGTCTTCCTCCACAGCTCCGTTGTGTCGGGCATTCATGCTCCGTCGAGATGACCGTCTTCCGCAATTCTTTCTTTTTCTCTGGTTTTCGCTGGATTTTCTGGTTGCTTCCTGGAAGTTTGGTGCATAGAATTGGAAAAAAAAAAAAAAAAAAAAAAAAAAGGAATCTTCCCTGACAGGAGCTCCAGGGAGAAGTTAACAGGAACCCTGCTGGAGAATTCTGTCGCACACCCTGAATCTGATTTGTACGGAGTTCGGGGAAGAGATATTACACAGCTCATCGCTGCCTGCTTGCTGATCGCCCGCAGTAGGATTGTAACACACTTGTGAGCTTCAGCCTCTGGCCATCCTTTACGAAGCACTTGCTGCGCCTAGTCCGGCCCTACTTAAATTGAAGTTGAAGTTCATTGCAACAGCAAATGAGGCACTCAGTAGGCTGACAGTCAGTCAACCCGATGCGGGAAGCGCGCTTGCGACGTATTTCCCAAAAGAACCATTTAGTGAGAGCTGCGCCGGCTTCGTCCTACAGCGGTTTTCTCTGTACGACGTTCTTACGCAGAGAAATCTTAAAATAACCAAATGCTTGAAGAAATAATGATGAGAATCCGCAGGCCGGTGAGCGGATACAGGAGAACAATACAATATCTCTACGGAGTACCTCTTTACTCTTTGGTTCTAAAACGATCCTCTATCTTATCGGCACGAAGGACGAGAGAGGCTTGCAAGGGTTCCCCTCATCGATGCCATACCCTACTTGTCCTAGTCCTGCCGCTGGAGATGCAGCGGATAGCTATCAGTACTCTAACTGATTAAGCTTCTGACTACACAGGATGACATACTTACGCACTACTTCAACTCTCTGGGGTCAAAGATAACAAAACGTTGATGAGACCACCAGGCCGATGGAGGGAACAAGCTATTGCCTAGACGCTTAAAAGAGCTTCAAGTTGCTTGTCTGGTCTATCAATGCCTGTAACGGGTAGTCATGGTACCGCAGCGTCCGGGGATCTTCACAATTTGTTGATCTCCCTTAGGGCCTTGCTGTTTGGGGTGATACATGCTCGACAAATACCTGGTTAATGCCTCATAATCTATTGATGACGATTGCCAGGGCTAGTCAAAGCCATTCCACTGAACCATTCATCTGCCTACCTTTTTACCCGCGTACCTGGGCATCTGTGCATCTCAACTCCTCCATCCTCCATGGTCCTTCAATTTAGCTGATTCAATTAGTCGCCTGCCAGACAGATCCCGCCTGGAGTCTCTACACATTGATCATCATGCGTACGTATGTAGGTATACGCCATGTCCTCTGTACGCCTCACCTCGTCTCCACCTGCTTGTTCTTCTCTCCGTTCTGTATAGGGAGTATCCTAAGTTGATACTCACTCTGTGTAACTAACCTTTTTCAGCCACAGCGAGCTGCTGTTCTTCCCAGCCTGCCGTTTCACATGTTGCCCTGCAGAAACAGGATCGACGACCAACTTTTCGCGTAACGCGCTTACTGACATCTTCCCGCCCCTAACGTCTTTTCGTTCTGATGTCTCATCCGTCTTTCCGTTGCCATCCAGTTTCGCTTCCAACATCTTGAGGCCTTTCTGATACTGAGATCTACGGTTAATTCCGGGTGTTTCTCGTTGCTTCCAAGGTTAACTTGTCTCCGGTTCCCCGGCTCGCCCCGAGGAGAATCACGGGTTGAACTTGGAGTTTGCCGGGGCAATCGCCGGTTTGTCCCGAGGAAGCAGTTTACGTGGCTGGGAGGAAAGGGGTTGCATAGGAGTTCGGTCGCGAGATGGTAAATTCGGTGGATACGTTAACTAGTTACTCTGTAGAAATGAGTATTATTTAGAAGGCGAGAGGGCGACAGTTGACTGGGAAACAAACTAAAAATGACAGGGATGCTCGTCAAACGGAGAGGATCTAGATCGAATTGTGTTTCGATCTCTATTGAAAATACATTTTTATAGCCCAAGGTCGGTTTTATAGGAGCGAATAAGCAGGAAAATAAAAAATAAATAGAAACCAAAATAGGATGGGTTTGACCGGCCAGCATATCCCCTATCATCTAACTATGTATTTTTATATCTCGTCTATGTGAGTGAGAGTTACCATTATTAACCTCTAAATTCGTTCATAAATTCACTGTGGAATTTGACAATGCGGTCTACCCATTCGGTTCCAGGAGCTAGGAAGGTTGTGCGGAAGTGCAGAGTGCCTTCTTTCTGCCCAAAACCTGAGCCGGGGACGACGCAGACACCTGTCGCATCGAGGAGACGGAGACAGTAGAACTCGTCTGCCTTACGACCTGCCTTGGTGGCAGCAGCAACGGCCTTAGGTGGTAGATGGATGGTTGGAAAGAGATACATAGCTCCCTATAACACACGTCAGGACGGCGATCCGGATGTATAATGGACATAACATACCTGAGGCTCTTGACATTCGACGCCCTCCATCTTCTTGAAGGCTTCATACAAAGCAAACGCACGCTGCTTGAGTCCGTCGGCAATACTGTTGTACTCCTTCTGATATAGTTCGTAGCTCTCCTCACCTTCCACTGGCGGGTGAACCATACACTCGAGCAAACACTGGCCGATCACGGGTGGGCAGAGATTGATGCTCACGAACTTGTAGACCTGCTCAACCACTTCAGGTTTGAAACCGACGAGTTCAAAATATCCTCCTCGATGGCCGCATTCGCCGACCATTCCCTTGGAGACTGAATGTAGTGAAACCAGCTCAATACCATCGTACTTACCAGGGAACTCAGCCTGGAGCTCACGTAGACGTTTCTTGAAGGATGTAAACTCGCCCTTGAAGACGTTGGTCTGGTATACTTCGTCGGCTATAATGACCAGGCTCTTTTCGGCGGCAATATCAATTACATCCTTGATGGCCGCGGGATTGAGGCTGGCTCCGGTGGGGTTGCCAGGGTTGATAATCACAATGGCACGAATGTCTGTTCCAGCCTTCTCACCGTTGGCAAGCGAAGTCCTAATCTCTTCGACATCTGTGGCCCAAGATTGAGCTTCATTCAGGTAGTATGGCACGCATGTGGCGTCGAGCAGGGAGAGAGTTGCGGTGTACAGAGGGTATTGGGGGATGGGAACAAGCACTCCGGTCTGTTTGCCAGCGCAGATGACGTTCAGAATAGTGCTAACTCCCGCAGATGCACCGCCAGTCAAGTAGATATCTTTCTGGCTGGCCGGGAATCCGTCTCGGCGGGCGATGAAGTCTGCAACACTTTGTCTAATACCGGGTGCTCCCAGACTCTGGCTGTATGCACCAACGCTCTGGACATCTGCTAGCAGCGTCTTTGCCCGCGCAATAACGTCGGATTTGTATCCAAAGGATGACTTGAGGGCTTCTTCGTTCTGGAGGAGGGGAGGGTACTCCAGGAGACTCAGCACCTGGCGGGAAAAGGTGATGGGTTTTTGTTCGAGCTGTTGCGGGTTCCCGATATTGGCGAAAATGACCTTATCGAATGGCAGCTTCTCGCCTCTTTCGAGAGCGAGTCGGTACTCTTCCGCCTTCACCGCCAGCTCTCCTCGGACAGCATACTGCGCGTTGATAACGTTGGGGTTAATATTGGTCCTGCTCATACGGGGAGTCGCCATGGCGGAGTATCGACGAAGGACGGCGGTAGCTTGATAAATATGTCAGTACGGCCTGCGTATAATATAATTGTATAAATATCGGATCCTGTCTATATGTATTATAGCGATATAAGGTGACTTGGGTAAAAATGACTATATGTGCAAATGAGGGACTGCCCGCCTTTTTAATAGTTGTGGGTGGGCATGAGTTGCCTGACTTTTGCTTTTTCATATGTGGGGGAAGAGATACGAAGCAGTCGGACCGTCATATCATGCCTGGCCGACACCGACTGGACTTACAAGCACACTGCGACCGAGGCGATGCCGGCTTCGCAGCCAGATGGACACCGGGGAAGCAAAGAAGACGTCCGTGGCATCGAGGGAAAAAGCAATCATAGGCGGTTGACCATGCGGTGGTAAAGCCCGGTAGGGTGCGAATAGAAGCCATGCCGAGCCAACGGCTGGTTTATGAACAGGAAGACAACCGAAGGAGAGGGGAGCAGAGAAAGAAAGAGAAGAAGATGAACTAGGACATGGTTTGTTTCCTAATTGTTGCTGGATGTAGCGTCGTTCGTATCAATTTCAATTGAGCGGCTCTTGATGGATTTGATAGTCGCCATAGCCTTGGCGGTTTGAGAAGATGGAGGGACGGCGGGTGGCTAAACGATAATAAAGATTAGAGAGAGTATGTGGGCGTAGAAATAAATGCAGAACGGAGTCAAGAGATCAGGGCTGTATATTTCTATCTAGGCCGATGTTGTGGAGGGTTAAGGACATGAACAAAAATAGCTGGGCTGGAGCCACGAGGTTAGCCACGCTCACTGCCTCTCAACCGCACAGCCTGCCCGTACTTCTGCAGCTTAGTGATTAGGGCATCTCCCTGCTTGACTACGTCTGCGTACTGCTTGTTCTTGTCGTCTGGTCTGTTAGTTTCAATGATCCCGTTGACCCTGTCAATCGTGCACGATATCCGGTCTCCGGCAATAAACTTAGCAAGGTCCCTATAATCAATTAGTATACTGAGCGGAAGTAGGCGCTGGAAAAAGTGACTGAGGGAGCTGATAGCTGGGGAGAAGTGAAAGAAACATACCGGTCTAGGAAATCGATAGTGACACCGAAGTCACCGGCCATACTTGCTAAGCCAACAACGCGGTAGCTCTGCAGTAGCTGCTGGTAGCCGCGTAGTCTCATCTCACGCACAAACCAGGCACGGTGCTCGAATAGATACCTGTCCTGGCTAAGGAAGTTGTCTTCCACTGCTGCTAATGCGGAGAAGAATGAGCGGTACTGGCCCATGTAAAGGCTACTAACCAACTTGGTCAATGAGGTAAAGTCGACGGGTGCTTCAGCTTCGGATTGGACACCAGTCTCGGTACCTAGCGTGGTAAGGTTGACTACTTTGGATGCTGTGGCTGGTGTGGGAGTGGCACTGGCCTCCACGTCTGTCATCTCTTCATCACCTGCTCCGGGACCCGAGGAGAGAGACCCTGACAGCGCGGATAGTCTGTCCTCGCCTTCTCCTAAAAGAGCCTTGATCTCTGGTGCATCAACTACCTTGGCCTTGAAGTCCACACGTCGAAGAGATAGCGAACCAGCGAGAACAGCATAAATGACCAGGTTGGAGTAACTGCAGAGTTCATAACTGGTGAATGTCGATAGACTGTCGAGGAGTAGAGGTGCTGCGAGGTTGTAATTGCGAATAGTAAGTAGATGAAGACCCTTATAGGCCTTTAGCCGATTTCGACGGTCCCAGTCACCACCCGACTCAACAAGCGTGTTTGCACGGTCTACAGTTTTCTTGACGAATATCTTGTCACCAAAGAAAAGTCCAATACGGACCATAGCGAGCACAATATCGATCTTGGTGCCTAGGACACCAGTATTTTCAAACACAGCTTCATAAGCTGCGATGGCTTTATCCTAAATAAATCGAGCATGTCAGATTGGTGTGAGGGAAGGATAGGGTAGAGAAAAGAGGATAGCATAATACACACCTTATCGCCTACTCTGGCCCAAAGTTCTGCTTTCTTGCCCCTTGCGGCTTGCACTTCCGTCTCACCAGCCGCCTCAGCCGCCTCTTCCTCCTCCTTCGTCAACTCGTCCAACTCCCTTTTATTCTCTGCGACCAGGCGATCATAGAGCTTCTCATCCCACACTAACTCCGACCTGCTAGTCGATGGTCTCCGCGCTAGCATGTCGGACACCACTACCACCCCAGTGCTGCCAGGGCTTGATCCAGCTGGTGCAGGGGACTGTGACGTGCCTTCCCCAGTGCTATTAAGTACACCTTCTACCGGATGAGCAAGATGTCTGTATAGGGGCGCCATGTTGTGCTCTTTTATGGCGGCCTGAAGTTTCTTCAGCGAATTCTGGCGTGAGGAAGCGTAGCATGCTGGGTTTGAGAGGTTGAAGATGTCTTGACTGAGGGAAAGGTCGGGGTATTTGGCAAACTGCGGGTCGGAACCCATGGCGACGGAGGGTGAATGGGGAGTGTGTCGACGACAGTTTTAGATCTGTATCTGAGTCGTGGGCACGTAATGGCTGAGGAAGGAGGCGTTTTTGGTTGTTTGCTGCCTGCTTGTCTGCTGTCCTGCTGTCCTGCTGGCTGTTGGTGTTGGTGATGTTGAAGCTTGAGCTTTGATTTGGTTCGCGAGCTCCTGCGGTCACGTGGTAGGTACTCCAGGCAAACGTAGAATTTGATATTAGAAAGCGCAAGGTACTCTGTAAAGTAGAAAATATTTGGTTACAGACTAAGAACTAAGGCAGTATGTACTTTGATACTGCAACTAATATAGCACGGTAGAGCAGTGGGCAGTGGAATGACCAGGCAGTATTCTACCTGCTGTAGCATACAACTTATATTATATTTGAGACTCAGTATGGGTTCTAAAGAGTCTAGAGATACCTATTATTATTATATTATACCTAAATCACATCATCTTCACCTCTTTATTTTTTTTATTTTATTTTATTTTATTTTTTTCAGTATGGAAACCTCGTTTCCTCCAATTCTTTTGTTTGATGTCGGGTAGATAGAGAAATAATGCTTACTAAATGACCAACAGTCACGAGACCTCGCTTAATCAGAAATTACCTCATACACGCTAACCCAAAACAAGGCCTTTGCCAAGACCAAAACAACCTCCCCAAAGCGGCTAGCGTCAGTGCTCGCTCTGCCCGCGATTTCATGGGAAGACGAAGCAACGCCAGCGATATCAGGTAAAGCGACAGACGACGGCGACGGCGACGGCAGCGGAGGATTCGACCTGGTTACTTGCGACCAATATATGCACCGTGAGCGCTTAGGACACTACGCCATTTACGACTGAGGAGATATCCCGACCAGAGTGAGACAGGAGAGGCTGCTTGGGTCTACGCGCGATAGGAACCCCCGAGCTTACGGCGGATTGACATCGACGCCAACGACGAGGGCTTGCTTGGACAACTTGAGGAGCTACTGTAGGATGTGATGGGATTGTGCGCTAGATGAATTGGGACTTATCATTAACATCGAGGAACCCGTAGTTGCGCTTGAAAGACTGCGGGCAGACGCGCATGAAGTTGAACAATTCGAGGGATTACTGCGTGCGCCGGCTGAATAGCATCTTTCTGAAAGGACAGAATAATCTGGCTCATTACGGCTGAGCCGGCCGCTTGACGCCTCTATTTTTCATCGTTGTTTTGACAACTCCTGGACATGACTGCCGTCCTCGTGGCTACATGCACTACTACGACGGGACTCGAGCATCATCTTGGAAATATCAGCTGCAGGCCCGGCGGCGCACAGATACAGAATAGAGGAGTCACAGGAGACCAGGAAAAACTGTTGCTAAGGATACGCGCGGATACACAACAGGCTCAGCAGGATTTATCAACTGGATCGCCAGGATTGGCTATGTCACAGACGCGCGGGAGGGGGAAGACATCCGTTACCGCTAAACTTCCCTCCTCGGCGGCCAAAGAAAATGTAGTGGGGAGGAACGGAATAAGCGGGTTGGCTGCGAAGAGGAAAGCGAGTAAGAATGCCTTCATTCTTGTGCTTCTCCTACTGTTTAAGGCTTGATTCTTTACTAACGTCCATGGCACCTTCGAACAGTTGATTATGATGAGGATGTCGAGGGTTTTCAGTTCACGCGTGCTGGAAATGTCAAAAAACCGAAGCAGACAAACGGGGTTCTGTTGAATGGAGTATCAGACGGCAGCTCAACTCCTGAACTGAATAGTGCTGCCTCTGGTCTTCGGCAGCAGAAGAAAAAGCCTGTAACGTCGCAAAAACCGAACGATATTATTGAACCGTCCCCGGAATCCATTGATAATAGAACTATGAAACCAAAATCAAAACGACCGGTCCAAGAGAGTATTGAGCCAATGAACCAGAAACAATCAAACCCGCTGAAGAAAATACAGACACCAGATCCAGGACCTATACATGTGGCTAAGAAACGAAAACCCGGCAGCAGCAAAGATTTGGCACCTAAGCTACATCACAAGGATAACGAGGAAGCGATCCAGAGTACGCCGGAAGAAATAAAAAATGCTAGTACCAAAATCGCACTGCCATTCGCGGACACCCCCGTCATCCAGAGAAATAAGGATATGAGGAAAGAAAAAAGCCGCAAAGGCCAGAGGAGAAGCAGCCTTAGTCTTCGTGGTCGTAGAGCGAGCTCCTTGATAGACAGCGGAGTATCAAATGGTGGGTCCTTACATCTTGTCATTATCGAGTAGTAGTGGACTATTGCTAACGTGAATACACTCGTAGCCTTACCACACGATAAGGTTGACACTGCGCATTTCTATAAACATATAGCTAGCGAGGGGCTTCCTGAGCCGCGGCGAATGAGACAATTACTCACTTGGTGTGCCACCAGGGCACTTGGTGAGAAGCCGACGGGTTCACGGTCAGAGGACGAAAGCGCCAGGTTGGCTGGTATGTTATATTTTGCAATGCTGAAAGGAAGTCAAGTTTACTAATCATATTGCCCGTTTTAGCCCGCGTTATTCAAGAAGAGCTACTAAAAGATTTTGGAGACAGGTCAGACTTGACAGATTGGTTTAGTCGGCCAGAAACAACCACTCCAGCTGTTGTCATTAAGAAACCGAATCCAAAAAATATACAAAACGCCGACAAGATAAAGGAGTTAGAAGAACATATTCGGCGGTGTGTTGAATTTATTTATTCCCGACCTGTTTTCGGATGCTAATATATGTTATAGTCTCCAGGCAGAGCGTCAGTCTCTTGCAGCTCTTATACGGCCACCAGCGGTACCAACTATTAGCACTAAATCGGATATCCTCAAGCACCCTACATCCCAACCAGACGATAGGCCTGAGCTTCTGCGGCGTAACCCGTCAGCCATCAACCAATCTCTCCTTGACCCAACTCAAGCATCAATTTTAAACATTCTTGGTAATTCAGAGTCACGGCCTAAAGAAGCCTCTTCGAAAACCACCAACTCCAGCCCTGAAATTGATACCTCCATATTATCAATATCAGAGCGCCTAACACGGCTTTCCACTTCCCTAACACCAACTCTTGACTCCTTTGCAACTGGTATCCACAATATTGAGATGTTCCGGCAATCCGCAGACAGCCTCAGCAGCCACATATTACGTATATGTGCTCAAAGGCTGGAGGAGCGAGACGCACTGCAAGGCAAAAATGCTGGTATATTGACGTTGTCTGGAGTAAAAGAGGACGGCAAGAGCAGTCTCCAGGGGACAGTAACCGGCGGAAGGGAAGATTTAAGTGATATTTTAAGAGCTCTAAGCAGGCTTGAGAGGAGATGAATTTAGCTGTCCTTATCGCCTCAATTCGCGTGCTTGTTAGTTTTTGGTTAAGCGTCGGGGTTCCTCCTTTGGTATGGGAACGGATACATCTATCGTTGACTTGCGCCAGATACCTTTTGCTTTTTGACTTTTGTTGCTGCTACTGCTTGTTTGTATATATTATGATACCAACATGAAGGATGAACCTGTACTTGGACCGTATACTGCAATTCAGCCGCCTGGCTAATTAATTGAAATAAGCGAATTTGACAATAAGAACGTATAAAGCCAAGATAGAAGCTTGCTGCTGTTAGAGCGTACCAGAAAATGTCACATGAAATAGAACCAAACAGACCCAACACCGCATTTAGTCGCTCGCTCTCCTAGTGCGCCCCCAAACTTCATCCATACTACTCTTCCCTTTCGTTTCAGGAACCCACCACCAGATAAATGATCCAAGTATGAGTGCCATCACAGTGAATAACCAGTAAATTTGCCCTTTACCACCCATGTATTCATTAAGGCTTGGGAAAAACTGAGCAACGATAAATGTGGCTATCCAGCTTGATGCGAGTGCCCAACTCTGCGTTGCTCCAACCGCTTCTGGTCCTACCAGCTCTGAGGCTAGAATGAATGGGACGGGGCCAAGGCCAACTGCGAAACTTGCTACAAACAACAGCGTTGCCACAGCCGAGAGGACTTTGAAATTGGATGCTATCCCTATAGCAAGTAGCATAGACATGCTGCCCATACCTGCTATACTAAGCAAGATACATGTTTTCCGGCCGAGTTTGTCGGATAATGGTGCGCAGATGACTGTCATGATTAGGTTTAGACAGGATACCAGGACTGTTAGGAGAGCTGCGGTCGTCGGTAAAATAGTAGATAGGAGTGAGACGCTATACATGACGATGCTGTTGATGCCGGTGAACTGTTGTGTAAGCATTATTGCGATGACGGATATTATGGCGGGTCTGTATATTGGGTCCATAAACGCTCCAAACATAGTCACGGCTTCTTTGGTACGGGATGCACCTGTGGACGATGGGTTTGCCAGAAGGGATTCTTCTTCCTCCGTTTCGACGGTTATGGAACCTCTTGGGCCAGAAGGAGCAGAGGTTTCCCAGGTTCTTATTTCTTCACTGATATCTGCTGTAGGGCCTCTTATTCTTTGCAGAATCTTTTTGGCCTGGGCTATGTTCTGGTTATCTGCGAGCCAAACAGGACTTTCGACAACAAGTACCAGCCCAAAGAGCTGAACGACGCCAATACACCCGGACACAGCGAGAATAATACGCCACGTGCTGCCTTTGCTGAGAAAATATCCTAATACCTGTGTTAATAGGATACCGATATTGGCCATAACTTGAGTTACGGCTCCAAACATCCCCCTACTGCTCGATGGAGAGACTTCGGAAACGTAGATCGGCCCAACAACGAGAGAAGCACCTGACCCGATACCAGACAAAAACCTCCCTGCCACAAACAGGGAGATGGGAAAGGCAACAGTTTCAGCAAGCGGGCCAAGGATGAAGAATATCGTCGAGGACCGAAGAACAAGTAGTCGCCCATACTTAGTAGAGAGTGGCCCGGCCAGAAGGGCCCCGAGAAGCCCGCCTAGGGTATAGCTCGAAGAAACAAGACCAAATAACTCCTGGCTCATTGGAATACATTGAGGCAGTTTAGATGATAAAATGTGATCCTTCTCGCATGTTATCACAGCCTTAGGGGCATTAAGCTCAGCCTAACACCGTATGAAAGTACAATGTTGCATGTCAGCCAACACATCGAAAAGCAGGTAGATACTCAGCATTTTAACGTTACAGGAGTGGAAAAGCAGTGATGTGATAAAGTTATATTTACCAAGTGATATCCAAACTGTAGAGAACCAAGGGTCACAATGGCGATAATAAATAGGAGGTATGAGGATATCGTGTTGGGACATAAAGCTGGAGCCATCTCGTCTTTTGAACGATAAAACTAGGGCATATCTCGCTGAAACGGAGGTCTCATCACAGTCCTAGACCCTAACAGCCAGTATATATTTAAATATAAAGAGATTAGCGCTCATCGTCTAGTCTAAGCTGTGTAGATCCATTAGTTGTTGAAAGAGTTGATGAAGTGACGTTGAGAGCCGAGGCGCTTATGGTAGTTAGAAGCGCTTAGTCAGCAGGAATAAAAAGGGGCAACGAAAGTAACAGGGGAAGAAGAGTGCTTGTAGATTTAAGCGTTAGTTACTTGTGCAGACAGAAATGGTATAATGGTTAAATGGCTGGAGATAGGTAAATTGGGTATATTTGAGGGTTGAGATAGTCACACACATACGAAACCAACAGGTGAAGGATTACAAATGATTTAACTAGCAGTTTGCACGAACAGATTCACAAACAAACAGGAGAGTTCAGATGTCTAATTAATGAAGTAGCTGGAGAAAAGAGGCCGAAAGGAGCTGGTATCCTTTATTCCCATTCCCCTATTCGCCTATCGAGTAGACACAATGTGGTCCTTGGAGTTATTCATCGAGATTTCATGACCAACCATAAACTGGCTCCATCCCATCTTTTTAGCTAATCCCATCCATTTTAGGGGCGGCATGCCTTCTAGCTTGGACACAGCTTTGTCTTGTGTGATCTTATCAGCGAAGTCCTTAATACTGACATTAAGAGAACTAGAGTATGTCAGGACTTCTGGATAGCCTAACTTAACATTCTCGTCAAATAAAGACCTCGCGATGTCTCCAGCAATGCGTTCGAGAGGAACTATGCCTATACTTCTAGTTAGACCATCTAAATCTGGTTTTCTCTGAGACTGACTGGCAAGAGAAAGGAGTTCATTTATAATCTCATCTAGAATATTAGTTGTGGCCCCAGAGGCCTTCGCCGGGCGATGCAAGACAACTCTCAGGTCAAGCTCTTGCGTGGCGTTGGCGAGTACTTTTTCTACTGCCCACTTAGAGGCAATGTATCCATCATGTCCATTGGCAGGTGGAAAGCATCCTAAGTACATAGTAACTCCTCCCGATAAACAGAAGTGAACAGGGACCTTGCGTGGGTATGCAATTTTCACAATTTCTTTGACGCTAGAGACATTTGTAGCACGGAGATGGTAATAAGAATCCCAGAATGAACGGTTGGCACCAAGGTGTGGGATCGCATCGATTTCGCTTGAAAGGAGCATTGCCTCTTTTTCAGATAGACCAAGGAGAGCTTTGTCGAGGCTACCATGCTTAATGACCATCTTCCCCTTAGGATCGGGAATGCGAGTCAAGGTTGAGATATCGCTTTGCGGGCGTACAGCCAATGTATATATTTTGGATATGCGGTCATCTGCGACCAAATGGGCAAGAACATTTCTACCAAGAACACCAGTAGCTCCAGTCATCATAACCACCATATCTTTCTGTTTCGGAGATGAGAGATCGGCGTTGGACTTAGGTAGCGTTGGAAGGTCAGTTTCGGCAGTCCAGTCAAGCTCCTTGACCCCAAGGGCGTCATCAATTAAGCGAGCCATGTTTTGGAGGGTCCCCGCATTCATTATATCAAAGAGCTGGATGCTAACGCTGAAGCTTTGGCGTATCATTGCTTGAAGTTTAACAAGCATTAGAGAGTTACCTCCAGCGTGGAAGAAGTCGGAGCTGGGTGTTAACGAGCGGGTTGTTGGAAATATCTGGTTCCAAAGCCCAGCAAGATGGGTTTCAGTTTCCGTCTGTTCAGTTAGCTCCTCTATTGACTTCTTTTCTGCCTCCGGGATCGGGAGAGCCTGCACTGCTTTCCGGTCAACCTTGAAATGAGCCGTGAATGGAACATTGTCTAAGGCAACAAAGCTAGTAGGAATCATATACTGTGGTAGTGGTAGAATCGTTGGGAGTCGGGCAAGCAATTCGTCGCGATATTCTGTATATGTTGTGGAGAACACAACGTGTGCTACCAAGAAGGCAGAGTCTTGTTCTCCACGCACGGTAACAACAGCATGGGTAAGGGCACCCGCCGAAGCTTGAAGTATGGTGCTTTCAATGTCTTCAAGTTCGATACGGACACCCCGTAACTTGATCTGGGTATCACCATCTATTCGACCCTCAAAGAAAAGAGCCCCTTCTTCAGTAAGACGGCCCTTGTCTCCGGTACGGTACACCATTCCTTCCCCCCCAAAATTGTTTGGAATGAACTTCTGTCTAGTTAGTTCATCATTGTTCAAGTAATCCCCAGCCACGCCTACACCTCCAATAACAATCTCACCAGAGAAGCCGAGAGGGAGGGTGTTCATCTTAGGATCCACGATAGCAACGGAGTAATTAGGCAACATGAAGCCTACTGGTGCTTGTGTGCCGATCACCATAGAACGATATGGCAACTCAACCTTAGCACAGGACATTGTGATTTCAGTGGGGCCATAGCTGTCCAGGAGTCTGATCGGCATCCCCAACTTTCGGAATTCTTCAAGGACTGCATTTGAAGCAACTTCCCCTCCAAGAAGGGCACACTTCCAAGATTTGCATTTCAGGAGATTATCTCTTGCATAATGTAACCACATTAGATATTCTGACGGTGTAGTTGCAGTATGAGTTATCCCCTCTAAGGCCATGATATTGGTGATTGATATAGGGTCACCACGCTGCTCCGCCGGAACGACATAGAGAGCACCACCATGTACTAATGCGGTAAAAATCTGTTCGGGTGATTTGTCGAAGGAGTATGCGGTTTGGTGAAGGACATAGAAGGCAGAACTCTTTAAATCAAATTGTTTGGAGCAGCCTTCTAGCTGTTTCACGATGTTGCTGTGATTGATATTGATACCTTTCGGGGTCCCTGTTGAGCCACTAGTGAACAGAATAACCGCGGGTGCGCCAGGTTTGGCAAGATTCGGCATGAATGGGCTGTTGGTAGGTAGATTGGTTATATCCACAACTGCAGAGGCTGAAGTATTGATGTGCTCCATATCTCCGAGCGTTTGGCTATAAGCAAGAATCGCTTGAGGCCTAATTTGATCGACAATCGTAGCAAGACGAGGGAAGGGAGTCCGGAGATCAAGAGGAACATAAACAGCTCCAGCGCGGAATATGGCAAGTAGTGAGTAAACCCAGTCGGCAGTGGGCTGTTGGAAGACGGCCACCTTGTCACCCTCGGTAACATTGGCTGTAACCAATGCGGAGCAGATGGAGTTGACACGGCGTGCCATCTGTGAATAAGTCATGATCTTTCCAGTTCCATCCTTGAGACAGATATTGGTGCCATGTTGAGACACTACATCATCAATATGATGCATTACCGTAGGGGCCCATTCGTATTGCAGTGAAGGGCCTGAATTGAATTAACTTCTCCTTTCTTCAAAGTTGTGATTTGGGAACTTACCGCGGCCGACTTCAATTGCATCATTAATTGTCTTACTATCCCAAACATCCGGTGCATTCCAGTCTACAGCTGGGCTATCAGCAAAGGCCATCAAGAGATTCACATAGCCTTCTAACAAAAGTTTGGTATGTTTTGCTGTGTATAGACATTCCTGAAGGCGTAGTTCAAGGCGGGTATCACCAGTAGCATTTTCAACGATATCGAGAGTCATGTCATAGCCAGTCCTTGCAAGGTGCCACTTCTCACCTACAGCATCAAGACCCATGTACTTCTGTTTCTCTTCGACACCTTGCCTGTAGTCCACAAAAACCTGGAAGATGGGAGTGGAAGTGGCTGACCGAGGGACATTTAACTCGTCCGGAAGTATGTCAAAAGGTAACTTAGAATGAGCCAGTCCTTTGTACACCTTGTTTCGGACCTGTTGTACGGCGTCTCCAAACTTCTCTGCGGCATAGCGCTCGAAACGTACAGGAAGGAGGTTGAGGAAGAACCCAAGGGTGTTGATAAATTTGTCATCCGTCCTATTTGCGTCTGCAACCCCGATGAAAAATTCATCACAATCGTCCAATTGAAGACTGTCAACCAAAACCATAGCTCCATGTGCAACTCCGCCAATTGGAGGCATCGTGCGACAGATTTTGTTATAGCAAGCTTGGAGAGCATCAGCGTCCGTAATATCCCTAGACCTTGTTAGAATAGTTGACACCTATCACAGTTGATAAACTTACAGCGGCATTTGCTTTATGGTCGCTCCATATTCGTCTTCCATACTTTCGATCCACTCAGCATTTACCTTAGGTCTTCTGCTGGTAAGAACAACATATCTCGCCCCTCGGCTTATCATCCATTCTGCGAGAGACTGGCCCATTTCTCCAGACAAACCAACCATGAGGTATGTCTTTTCTGCACTGAAAAGGTTGACATAAGGGTCGATAGGCTCGACGGTAAGCGGAATTTGGGTATGGACCGCCCAGTCAACTACTAACAGGCGTTTATTTTTATCAGAATACCCAGGAACCTTATCCAAAGGAAGAGTAGACCTATTGTCAGAAACCATAAAGTTAGCAGTTTTAGAAATGTCAAAGCCTGTAGATAAATACTTGGAGACAAGCTCAACATCAGAGCCAAGGCGTTTTGCCACACTGTTTCCGAAAAACATATATCGGTTTGATTGTTTGCAGCAAACGGGAAGGCACCCCACGAGGTTAGATATAGCCTGCTCCTCCGAGAAATTGGAAAAATTGATGAAAAGGGATACCCCTTTGGGCAGCTGCTTTCTCAGCAAACGGCGAGGGGTTTTAGGATGAATATAAGTCCACTGTGGCCCCTTCTTTGAAGTTTGAGTGGTAGTGAAGAAAGCACGAATCTTTTTCGACGCTGCTTGTTTGCTAATGGCAGCAGCTACAATTTGGTCAGGTTCATGGACTAAGATAGTACTGTTCGTTGCGGCATCCTCGATTATCAGATGCACAATGAGGCTACTAGCAATTGAAAGAAGAACCTGTGCTGGATTGGCCTCCCCAGTGTACGGTATAGTCCACGGCTTTGGAATATGGACCACAGACTTGCTCTGATCTGAGAGAGCGATGACACTTTCACCAGAGTTATTCTTGCCATAGCGCAAGAAGAAATGTCCCACCAAAGGGACTTCCACGGATTGAAGCAGGGACTTCATGACAGTAATTTCGCTATCACCATCAGACCCAGCGGTAGGTTTAAGAGGAGATGATTCGAGAAGGCCGTATGAGTCTCCCTTCATGGTCAATTCGATACTGGATGAATTGGCAGGAACTTCGTGGGTAATGCGGCGCTTATATGAATTGTATCGGTCATTCAGCTTATCGGCAGACATAAGTCTTGGGGTATAAATCTTGTTATTCTCCAGATGATACTCAGATTCATCACTCCATAAAATGGATCCTGGAACAAGTCGACTGTTTGCCTCATTGAGATTGAGGTGTCGGAGTAATGTCTCCGCAAAGAGCTTAGCAGAGTTTGAATCCAGCACATCAACGTCAAGTGCCTGGAAGTTGATTCCAGAATACTCTCTGCGGAGGGTGCGCGCCATGCCGACCAACATGCGGGAGAATGGGCTCTCCGATCTGTTGCCTTTGGTCACCCAGAGAATCTCCCTGGGGGTTGAAAATACCTCCTTAACGCCATAAAGCTTCTGGGGTTGGTTATCCATGAGCTCTTTCATGATTGGTACATCTAGCTCAGCCAAATTTAGAACTGTAGCAGCCGCGTCGCTCTCGCTCTTGCTAAACTCATCAATCGAAATTACGTTTGAAATCGAACTGAAGTGCGGCCGTAGGATATTCGTACATTCTGTAACGATGCCGGCAACTTCATCAGTACTTCCACCTATAATAACGAGATTTTCACGTTGTGGATGAGCGTGTTCGGGGGAGAGGGGATCTCTAAGAGTGTAGATTTGGGAATCCACGGCCTGAGTCACCATAACAACCAAGTGGTCAATAGAGTCAATATTGGGAGTGAAGGTATCAACACCGGACCATCCAGTTCGTCTGTACACTTTATCCCATCCTTCCACGGTTATTGTTGGGCCCCATGGACGACCTGTTTCGGCACCATACCACCAACCTGGGAAGCCAGACATTGAGAACCCCTCTCGTAAGCTTGGGAAGTGTGTGGCCACCTCCATGTTGATTAGCCAACCACCTGGTTTCACAAGTTTGCGCACATTCGACAAAGTCAAGTCAATATCAGGGCCAACATGTAGGACGTTTGAGGCAAGGACCATATCGTAATGGCCTTCGGTAAATCCCTGTTCGCTGAGATCCTTTTCCATGTCAAGCGTTTTGAAAATCATGCGATCTGCATATTTGCTAAATCTCTCCTCTGCCGCCTCGAAAAACCCAGAAGAAATATCCGTGAACGTATAAGTTGAAAAGGCCTTTCCTAAGGTAGGGAGAATCATTCTAGTCGATCCACCCGTACCCGCACCGATTTCAATAAATTCATTCGTGGATATCGGTAAGCAATTTGAGCAGCCAAGTTTGCTTCCCACTGGTTGGTGATATCCAGGCCAATAGCTTCCTCATAGAAGCGATCCAGGATGTTATCCTTCAATGCATACTCGTGAATATTTCCACGAGTGCGAATAACGTGAGCAATATTTTGGCCCACCGCTCTGAGAATACCAATATCAGCACGATCTCCGGCATCGGCAACAAGAGACTCCACATAATCCAAGGTATCATTCACAGCGTCAGGTCCAACAAAGGGGTGCTCCCCATCGATAACTTGCTTGTGCACAAACCTACACCACCTAAGCATATGTTTGAAGTGTGGAAGAGTTTCCTCCTCCTCTTTAGTGGTAATGGTATTCAGGAGTTGGTTGATCCAGTAGAAAGTGAATCGCTCAGAAACCCTCGCGATATGAGCGTCAGACTCGGGTAAACGATGAGGAGAGGCAATAGCGCCGTCCGGTTGAGCTAGATCGTAGATAAGATTGGAGAACAGCTTAACATCGTTCTCTCCTGAAGCCTTGGCCAGTGGAACAAGGACAATGCCTTCAATCTCCATGAGAACTCCACTTTTATTGGGAGCAAAAACTTCAATGTCAGCAGTAGGGGTATCATGTGTTCCACTGGTCACAGCGGCCTGCCAAGGCCAAACAATTTCTTCACCTGGTGGAAACACTGCTAGTGATGGATTAATTGAGAGCCGGTTGATTTTAGTAGGAACATGGATAGACCAGAGCCGGTCATCCCCGGGCGAGCTGAATGCAGCAAAGACAGCTTGGAAGCTGGTATCAACAAAACCAGGGTGCATAAGGAAATTGTCTTCCCATGCTTCGCCGCGCGCATCAGTGATTTCTCCAACTGCTGCATCTTTCCTGCGAAGGATGGAACTGATTGCCTTGAATGGAGGAGAATAGTTATAGCCCATGTCCGATAGATACTTGTAAAATCGGTCAATATCAACACTTGTCATGTTGAATTGAGGCATCAGGGAAGTCGAAAGCGCGTTGACAACGGGGTCACCGAAACGAAGAGTTATCTTTCCTTTTCCGTTCAAAGTTAGTACGTTATCACCCTTGGGGCATGATGATATTTGAAAGCTAGCGCTGACAGCATCATGTTCGGATGACAAGACATTAAGAGTGAAGATAAGCTCTATACCAGTAGTATCATCGAGAAATGAAATGGCACGAGCAATGTCAACATCCTCCAGCTCAATCAGTTGCACGTCCCGGTTACTCGCAAGGGTCATAATAGCCTCAATCGCCATACACACGTATCCAGACGCAGGGAAGACATTCTGACCCTGCAGTCGGTGACCGGGTATCCAAGTAATTTCTTTGGGGAATAGGATATTTCTCCACTGGATTTGCGTTTCTGTAGTGCCTTCAACAACGTTTACACCCAGCATCGGATGTGGGGCCTCACGAGTAGTATAGGAAGTAGCTACACGGGAATCGAGCCAGTAGGTCCTTGAGTGATCCCATGAATATCCAGGAAGCTCTCCTGACAAATTATTGCGTTGAGCACCTGAGGACATTACTTTATCATACCCTTCAAAGTCGACAGCAGATGGGCCAAAATACTCCCAGATGTAGCCGAGTGCTGCGGAGAATGCCTTGACATCCACACCGCGCGACAAGAGGCCAGTATAAGGTGTACCACCTACACCAGTAGCTTGCTCCAAGTTCTCCAGGCATGGTCCTTTCAACGCGGGATGGGGTCCAATTTCAATAACCAAGTCAAATGGACCTGACTCCTTCACAGCAGTAATCCCAGCCTGTGAGAACAGAACGGTGTTATTCATATTGTCAGCCCAATATTGGCCGTTGAGATTGGCGCAGGCCATATTTGTATCGGGGATGACTGAAGAGTACCACGAGATGGACGGGTTTCCGCCTCTAAACTCAATGGAACAGGAATCCATTGCCTTTAAATACATTTCAGAACATGCATTCATGTGGAAGGAGTGGTAGGCGGTATCCACTCTGAGCTTGCGAACAAACTTAGACTCGTCCTTGAACACCACTAGAGCAGCATCAATTGCATCCTCGTCTCCTGAGAGGGTCACACTGGTGGCAGCATTGCTTGCTGCAACAGTAATACGGCCGTGAAACTCTTCAAGCTGGCAAAATTCTTCAGCATCTTCAAGAGTTGTACCAACTGCCATCATTGCTCCTTTCTTTCCAGAGGAGGAACCAGCGAACTTGGCGTACAAACCGCGGTAGTAAGCAACGCGGATAGCGTCTCGAGCAGAGATAAATCCAGAAGCATAGGCAGCGGCAATCTCACCAGAAGAGTGCCCGATCACAGCCTTGAATTCCAAATTGGTGCCAGCAGCTTTGAGTAGATCTACCAGGACAATTTGAACGGCAGTGCAGAGTGGCTGAGCAAGGGCAGCTTCAGAAAGGTGAGAAAATCTCTTATCAGCCTCAAGCTCCTCTCGGATGGACCAGCTTGGTCGATCCGCTTTGGGGAGCTCCTGAAGAGGTCAGTCGAGATTGGCGATGATGTTTCAAACATGAGCAGAGGCTTTGATAAGTTCGCTGCCCATGGTTGGCCACTGAGCTCCTTGACCGGTGAAGACACCAAGCACTGTCAGTTTCTCAGGGCCTGAAGATCGAACACCCAGACCCTCCTTTTGATTACGAGCTGCATTGATGGTGGCAACGATGTTAGTTGTTGATCGGCCAGAGATGGCGATCTTATAAGCCAGCGTTGAGCGCCGCTTTTGCAGAGTCCAGGCAATGTCACTAACATCGAGAGAGTTTTCTAGACTCAAAAAACTGGAGAATGCATCAAGCATCCCACGAAGGCTCTTCTCTGAGTGTGCTGAGAAAGTGAGGGGGGTGAATAGGGACGTGTTGCCGCAATGCATGTGTGACTCAACCGGTTCATAACTTTCAAGAATTGCGTGGGCATTAGCACCACCAAAACCAAAGCTGTTCACGGAGGCACGCATTGGCTGGCCAGCCGGGGGGGAATGGCCATTTGTGGCTTGTCGTTGGAACTTGAAGATTGGTGTAGAAAGGTTTGACCTTCTCGGCAATCTGGTTAAGGTGCAAGTTTGGCGGAATAGTCTTGTTTTGTAGTGCAAGAGAGGTACCGATAAGACTGGCAAGGCCAGCAGTGCCTCCAGTATGGCCAATAATAGTTTTTATAGACCCAACCAGAGCTTCTTTTCAGCAGTTTGGTAATCATTGAAAAACGCTCGGCTAATTGCTTCGGCTTCTTGTGGGTCTCCAGCAGGAGTACCAGTTCCATGGGCATGGAAGAACTGAGGCTGGTGGTTGGGGTCTAGGGGGTCAAGGCCAGCTTTTTTGTATGTTTCTCTAATCAAGGCAGTCTGAGCAAGATTGCTCGGCATAGTTATACCAGTGGTGCGGCCATCCTGGTTGAAGGCAATGGCAGTCTCCCGGATTACACATTCAATACGATCGCCATCCTTGATAGCCTGGCTCAGGGTCTTCAGAACCACAGCTGCAAGGCCTTCACCTCTCGCGTAACCGTTGGCACCTTGATCCCACATCCGTGACTTTCCATCTGGCGAAAGCATTTTCAGCTTACTTTCCGCAATATACATACCTTGATTTCCAAAAAGTTAGTAATTAGCAAGCCCATCGGGAGGTGTTGAGGGGGGGGGGGGGTTGGGAATAGAGGACATACCAGGGGAAAGGATCAAGTTGGCTCCAAAAGCAACTGCGACATTGCAGTCGCCACTTCTGAGGACCTGAACGGCTTCATGGACAGCTACCAATGAAGACGAGCAAGCGGTATCTATGGTCATGGACGGGCCATGCCAATCGAAGAAGTAGGAGATACGGTTAGCCATAATGGCACGGGATATCCCGGTTGCAGCATATTGCGGTAAACAGTCCCAGTCCTTAGCCAGCATGCCAGCCCAGTCGTCACACATGAGCCCAACATAGCATGCAGTAGAAGACCCACGGAGACTCTCCATGGTAACGCCGGCTGCGCACAAGGATTCGTAAACCGTTTCAAGGAGCATACGCTGCTGTGGGTCGATGGCTTCGCATTCGTTTGGTGGAATGTTGAAGAAGGTTGCGTCAAAGGCAGCAGGGTCTGCCTCAAGGAAATAGGATTTGGTGACGTTGCTAGTACCATGATGGGCATTATCTTTGTGGTGCCAAACATCAGCATCGAAGCGATTTTGTGGAACAGGCCTCGAGAGATCATAAGGCTCCTTCAGCAGTTTCCAAAGCTTTGATGGAGTGGTGGCATTGCCAGGAAAGTTGCAGGCGCTGCCAATGATGGCAATTGGCTCCTTGCGTTGAGGCATGGTGGTATAGTATGCAGTTGATCGACAGTGGGGGACAAAAAGAGTGAAGGGTGGTTGTCAAGAAGTATTCCTAGGGAGAGGAGGGAAGGGATACCACAGACTAATATTCATATGCTGTGATGAACTTGCAGAAGCTGCAGAGTTTGCTGGCGGTCAGTTGTTCGGTGTGTTAATGCAGCCGAATCGGTTTATTCTGAGACCCTTTTTCGGTGACTCGACAGCCCAGACATCCCAGGGATAGCAATTTTTTAGCTATGGTAACCATGGTCCATAAGATTCCAATTGCTAGCCTACCTTTGGAAGATTATTACTTGACGGATTGTAGGGGTCTGTGGGTGATACCAATTCAAGGATAAAGGGTATCATCCAAGCTGAAACCATATTCCCGGCCACATCGTGCTCAGCCTACATATTCTCTGTAGCTTCACGTAGTCGTGAAGAGACAGGGTGGGGTGCACTGACTGCTTTCACGATTTCCTGATTCTTTCAGCCCCGAATGTATCTTTGTATGCCATATGCGTGAGAGGGAATTAATCCTGGTATTTCCCCATGTATAAGACACCCCCCTTTTTTCAGCTGAGAGCTTCGAAGGACAGTGTGGTGGTAGCATGGGTCCAGACCAGCTTTTGGGATTTAGCTAGGTAATTTGCCAGTCTCATTGAGAGAGAGCTTGGAAGTCACCGTTCTCGGGGAGTTTTCTGGCGATGGGAGGAATCGCAGGAACAACCACAACAACCTACATGCCGAATCTGGCGGAATTAACTATACCTGGGCCCTACTTGCATGGACCGTTAGGTGCATCCATGAGTCTCAACACCTTGTTGATTTTCAGTTAGTGGGCCAGGCACGAGGACGCAAGCAAAAATAACGAACTACGGGGAACCCGAGCGACACAAAAGAGTTTTCGAAGCATATTCACCGAATCTAGCCCTCGTCAGAGTTCTTGCGATTAAACAGCGTCTGACGGATGGAGTAATATTTTGCCGGCTAGCGCTTACGCTGGTACTTGCATTCGATGGTTGATGGTCTCTCAACGGCTCCGTCGTGAGGAGATGCTTCCATTGCGGTCCGCAAAGATGTTGTTCAACGGGACGTCGCGAAGGTTGGTCAATATAGGATTAGTCAGACAACTCTAAACTAAACCCTGGACTGTTCAGGGTCACGTTATATGTCTATATTATTCACCAATAATATAGCTGTAAACTAAGGATTAGCTGTAAGCTCAGCCCAGAGCTCACTAACTAAATCTCAAGGTTGATTACTAAGCAATCTAAAAATATCAACGAGAGACGCGCATTTAGCTGTCGAGATAATGTGTTTCTTTCCCGCAAGGATATATAAGACATCTTCACATCAATGGGTGTACTAGCTGGAAGGCTTTGTGGAATGAAAAGCTCATCCGATAGTAAGCTAGTTACTGGTGCCTCGCCCAGGATAAGGTTTAACAGCCAGTATGCCACATCACCCTAACTAGCTAACTAACTAGTTAATTGTCCCTAAACAGCTTGAGAATCATGCTATTGTGCCTGCGAACGGCTGATTCTTTTGTTATATCTGAATCCACGCCCTACAGCCCTATGTAACAAGTAGGCGTCCGGCAAGTACGCCGAGGGGAGTCAAGTGCAACAAAAGTAGAACAAGGGAAAACCCAAATAGTTATGCCGTAACTAACGGTGGCGAGATGGGCATGCAGCTGACCCCAACTATCAGATATCATCATAGTTGTTTCTACATCAACAACTTGTATGCACACTTAATATATCCTTTTTCATGAAGCTACATGTACGTATATTTCTCCTTGCGGTCTACCAGATTGTGGTGTAGACGACCCGCGGTTGTCAGGATTCAAGGTAGCAATCGCCACCTTAATCAAGATAGAACACAACGACACTGTCGGAACATGAGCACCGGCCAAGTCGCAACCGAAGACCTTGAGCGGGACGGTGAGGTTGGAGCAGATGAAGAAGTAGAAAAAGCAGCCTTAAAGCCTCCTCCTGTGAACAGCGGCTATCTTCCGCTACCATGGAAGGGCCGATTAGGATATGTCCGCAAGCACCCAACCTTCCATCACACAGGTAACGGTTCTGCGGCGCGAATGCCGCTTCTGACATTTCTAGGCGTGCCTCAACACCTACCTACGCAATGCAACTCCTCCGGTGTTTTGCTCCCGGACCTGCCGCATTGCTTCTATACTTGAAAACCGACACCCTCTTCAAGACTCATCTCAGCCCCGACATGCTACCAAAAACCGTCCAGACCGTACCAAATCTCCAGATATAGCCAGAGGCCAAGAATTCGTGCAGGAGCTGGGTTTAGCGAATACCCGAGATTTGGCAACCATGATCCGCTGGAACGCACGGTTTGGAATCCTCTTCATGAGGATCAGCAGTGAGATGTTCCCCTTTGCGAGTCATGCAGAATATGGATATAAACTAGCTCCGTTTGCATCCAAGGCCCTAGCTGAGGTAGGAGCTGTTGCCGCTGAACTTGGTCATCGTCTCACCGTTCACCCTGGCCAGGTAAGTATGTATTCGAATTATAGGGCTTTTCTAATCATCAGACACTAACAAGGGTTAGTTTACTCAACTTGGCTCACCACGCAAGGAAGTGATCAGTAACTCCATCAGGGATTTAGCGTACCATGCAGAGATGCTGAACCTTTTGAATCTACCGCCTCAAATGGATCGTGATGCAGTTATCATTCTGCACATGGGTGGTACCTTTGGAGATAAAGAGAGAACTCTCCACCGGTTTAGAGCGGTCTACTTGGGCCTGCCTCAGGATATCAAAGACAGGCTTGTCTTGGAGAATGATGATATGAGCTGGACTGTGCATGACCTTCTACCTGTATGCGAGGAATTGAACATACCCTTCGTCCTTGACTATCACCACCATAATATTCATTTTGATCCAGAACAAATTCGGGAAGGCACACTTGATATAATGAAGCTCTATGATCGGATACGATCAACTTGGATAAGAAAAGGGAAAACACAAAAGATGCATTATTCAGAACCCGCTCCAGAAGCAATAACCAAAGTGCAGCGACGAAAACATAATGCTAGAGTGTCCACACTCCCACCCTGTGATCCAACTATGGATCTCATGATTGAGGCTAAAGATAAAGAACAGGCTGTTTTTGAGCTTATGAAGATCTATAAACTCCCTGGTTTTGAAAAAATAAACCACGTCATTCCACATTACAGGGAAGATTGGGTGAAAATTCCCAAGAAAACTCAAGTGTTCGCTGGGATTAGCCAGCCATCAAAGCTCAATCCGGAAGAGGTGAACATGGGGGGTCCATATGGTCGGGTTTACTGGCCCCCAGGGATGGAAGAATGGCTCCGCCCTCGGAAACGCAGGTTAATACCTAAAACCAGACCCCGGGTGCGTGGAACGAAGAAGAAAGAAGGGGAGTCATCTCTAGAAGGAGAGGGCGAAGACGATTCAACACTTACAAATACATTATCTGACAAAGATGAACCGGCGAAACGACGAAAGTCTACCGCCAAAAGTGAAAACCAAGAGATCCAGGGCGCTGAAAAAGCTTTTGGAAGAAAGTTGCGAGCAAGAAAAAATGTTACACTGTAATGGCAGCCAGCATAAACATTCCAAGCCCACCATCTCTGTGACGTTTATTATGATTTGTAACTATGGAAAGGAGCTATTACCGAGCTACAAGTGTCTGTTACACGACAGAAACTGTCAGTTCCTCGGGATTGAGCTCTTAACTATCAAACAGGTTGGCCGAACATCGAGTCATCAGCATTAGCAGCCTCTAGATCCCAGGTCCTTAAAAAAGCATATAAGCCACAGTACTAGCCCACAGAAGAGTGATAATATCCCCGTATATTTTGGTAGAGAGTGATCGATGCTTCCTGGCTACCTGTTTTTGTTATCCTATTTTGGCTTGCCTTTGACTAACTATATATATTCTCTTGCTTATATAGCAAGATTTACCGCTACTTTTTGCTCTATCTGGGCTTTCTTAGTAAAATCTCTATATCACTAGGCCAGACACGTATTCACCTCATACTTGGAAAGGAAATTTCAGCTTTACCTCCGATTAGGCTGACCTACCCACCGAACTTAGACACATTCTATAAGTAACTGTAAAATATGTAGCTTAGTCATCTTGCACCCGTACAGGGGCTGCAAATTCTGCATGTAACTACTCTCATCAAGCTCATCATCATCAGCAATAAGAACACGGACATTACGTTCAAATTGCTCGATCCAATCAATCATCACCATCTGCTGCTGTCATTCTGACAGTAACTTGTTATTTACGTGGGGTTTGGGGAGCAGAATATCGATTAGTTAGCTATAGGATAATAATAGACACGACTGTATTAAAAATACGGAAGTAAGATTTTAATTATCAGTTTAGCTGCCGATAATTTCTTAGTTTTCATATCGTTGGTTACTTGCAGAGGCGCCTTCCATAGAGAGTGTGGGTCTCTGCGGTAAAGGCAACAAATAATATCCGCTGTTCTAAGCAAGCTTGGAAATTGAGTGCTTAGTCAGAAAGCTTTCTCAAACGACATGCCATTATTGCTCTTTGGAGCGAGCTCTGTTGGTATTTCTGATATCCGAAAACGGAGTATGAAAAATCTACGTTGATCGCGCGGGTTCTTGCTATTTTCATCACACCAACAAGCGGAATACTTTTAGTTTACTTGTCAAAGGACGCATTTAACTAACTAGTGAAAATATGGGCGGTCAAGTCATTTTCGGTGCCAGAAGAACTGTTGAGCGGGATTGGGATCGAATTGCCCCGTAACCATACTTCTTTGGTATCCGACAGTTTCCGCGATCTTGATACCTATACTGCCAAGTGCGACGATTCCTGGAGTAGATTACCAATCATGTACCCAGGCCTCCAGCCTGGTTCGGCGACTTTCATGTCAGATTTATATGTCGCCGGTAGGAGACGAGAGGAACACCGTGAATGTGAATCGCTCAACACGCGTTGAATAGCAAATCCGCTACTGAAATCTTGAGTCTCAAGTAGATACCCCGCAACGCAATTTGTCTCTTTCTCTGGCACCCCTGTGCTATCATAGTTCAAATATTGGTAATATATGAACCGGTTTCACCTATAGAATAGTTACTACCCCAAGCCCATTGCAATATACAACACATATGCATTCACCATTCTCAAACCATATATTGCCAAATAAGGGTGACTTTCCAACAACATTGAAATGCAATTCGCACAACCTATCTTCTCTCATGTCAAACGACAAGACCCCGTGATAGACGGGCCTGCTCCTCAGATCACGGAGTATAAACACGTTTTCTTCCCTCGCCTCGCCTGTATGAGCAAAACTCATTTAGAGGCATGGATCTTCGATGCTGTCGACTTAACAACCAGCAACGTTGCAGTGACTATGACGTTTTTCCGAGACGGAACGCAAGCTGCATTGGGAAAATGCCCAATACGTACCACATTTCGAGCCAGCTTACCAGATGGGACAAAAATTGCAGGTGAACTTTTCGCTACAGAGAGTGTGGTCGAAGCCAACCCAGACGCCAGAAAGATCACCGGGAAATGGCGAGGAGGAAAGAAAGAGGAAGAGTCTGGCGATGCAGGATGGGCACACTATGAAGTGTTACTTGATATGTCTGAGGCAACTATTACCATTAACCTGCCCACTATCCGAGGGACTTTAACACTTCAGCAACGAGGTGGGAGAAATATTGAAAACTCTACAGAATCCCAGTTGATGGGGCCTGGCCTATCTTGGGTTCATTCAATTCCTCGTGCAAAGGCAATTGCGGACTTCACTTTTATCCAGGATGGGGAAACCAAAAACCTACAATTTGAAGGATATGGAGGTAAAGACTACTGCCGTTCCACCGAACCTATGCAAGATATGATGGAAGGCACTACCTACGTTCGAGGCCACGCGGGTCCTTACACATTCGCAATCTTCCGTCTTTTTAGTCGTCTGCATCCCGGCAAGACATATACCCGGGCTACTTTGGTGAAAGAAGATGCATTGCTTTTTGAAATGGTCTCAGATGACAGTGTCTCCTTGAGTGACAATTACTTATCGTTCCGATCTACCTACAGCGGAAGACTTAGGGGAGACTACTCGGACCACACGACGGGCTACAGAATTGATTTTGTATCTCCCGGTCAGTATAAGCACTGGTCTTTTGAGCTCAAACATGAGACGTTGTGGTGGGGCATGCCTACTGAGGCACCTCCTGCAAGAACAGGAAACAATGGCTTTATCTCAACAGTAATTGGAGGCGAAATCGGTGAACCGGCAAAGCAAGGGATGGCTACCATTGTACATATTCAGATGACTGCACTGAAAACGGACTATAAAGGGATCAGTAACCGTCAGCTGTAAGGTTCACAGCGATAGGGGTGTCAGAAGTGTTATTTGAGGAACTTAGAAAATTTGAGCTCATGCTATTATTATTCTCCCTTTGAATTTAATTATACATGGAGCAACCTAGTCTCACCTCTCCTGCAGGCTACGGGTTTTTTTTTTCCCCTCATTTGGTTCTAATCTCAACAATGTCACCGCTAATCTGCAAAGGCACAAGTTCCCACCCCTTTCAGAGATGAATAGAACGGATTCCCTTCCGTTCTGCTAGCGAGCACGATTTTTTAACTTCAAATTTCGGCGACAACACTTTCAGAGCTTGCATCTATGGCTGATGGCGCCGATTCGGGGATTTTCGGATGTTGAATCGCGACCATGCTTCGATGACCAACGCCGAGGATATTTCACGATATAACGAGAGAAAAATATAATGCATTGCCCAGGCTGCCCGCGTTGCTAGAAAATAAAAAGAACCAAGCAGGAGGAAACCAGTACACCTCTCTCTTCCTAGTTAAACTACAGAATCCGGACTACGAAACGCAGCAATGGTCCAGCTCCCAGATAAACAAACGGCCCTTACCTTTGGAAATGATGGAAACTTGCGGGTCTCTCACGAAGCCCAGGTGGCCACACTCAAGCCAGACATGATTATTGTTAAAACAGCAGTGGTATCGGTAAATCCCGTCGACACTAAGATGGAAGCTGGGTTTTCAAAACCTGGCCTGATCGGAGGGTGTGACTTTGCCGGTGTTGTTGTGGCAGTGGGCTCAGAGGTAAAACGAAATGTCAAAGTTGGAGACCGAGTTAGTGGCGCAGTGATGGGATCTGATCCGCTGGATCCTTCGTCTGGAGCTTTTGCAACTTACGTCAGTGCCCCGGCAGACATCACCCTGACTCTTCCCGAAAATGTTCCCTGGTCTGTCGGTGGAGCAATGTCCACTATCTGGTTCACCACTGGCCAAGCCTTGTTCCAAAATCTCCTGGCAGAACTAGATGTCTGGCCAATACTGCGCCCCGCGAAGGAATCCAAAACTGTTCTTGTTTATGGGGGAAGTACTTCAGTAGGGACAACTGCGATCCAACTTCTCAAACTCGCGGGCCTCCGCCCTATAGCAACTTGTTCTCCCAAAAATTATGAGCTGGTCAAAGGTTACGGAGCGGAAGAAGTATTCGATTATCGCTCCCCAACCTGTGCTGAAGACATCAAAAAGGCAACCAGGAACAACTTGAAATATGCACTTGACTGCATCTCGACGAAGGGTTCGATTGATATCTGCTATGGTGCCATTGGCCGTGCTGGTGGCCACTACACCTCCTTGGACCCTTTCTGGGAGTCAACAGCAAATACCAGGAAGGCCATTAAGGCTACCTGGATTGTGGGCATATCAATGCTGGGTAAAGAGTATTGCCTGGCCACCACCTTATGAACGTCCATGCAGCGAGGAAACAAGGGCGTTTGGCGGTAAACTGGCTCAAATCCTCCAGAAAATACTTGATGAGAAAAAGATGAAGCCGCATCCTCTTAGAATCAAGGAACAGGCAACATGGAATAACGTCCTCGAGGGACTGGACGAGGTGAAATCAGGAAAAGTGTCAGGGGAGAAGCTTGTTTTCGTTTTCTGAACAGTTACTTCACGACGTAGTATAATCTTGCAACCCTATCCGAGTTCAGCGCTCAAGAAACCTGTGAGTTTTCTCGAGATAACCAATCTTAGACACATCGTGCTCATGCACTCTGTCAATGGAATTCCATCTTCGTCGCGGGCACAAGGATATCCCAGCCTGTTGGCTATGTGACTGGCAGGGCCGGCGTGTTGGCCATACCTCGTTATAGAAATTGGAAATGTTTTGCAGGTAAGATGTCACAATAAGATTAACAACTGGTCTAGTGGAGAATTCCAGGCAGTTATAATTTTTTTGTTAACCAGCCTGGAAGACGGGATGCGTCACGCCAAGGTTTGCGGCTCTTTTGATATTTTTAGCTATTAAGCTTATTATTAAGCTTACTAATTAACATGGTTAACTCACTAACCTAGTTAAGGCTAGTTAGTTTGTGCAGCCGACTAAATTAATCAGAAGATGAGTTTCTATGCTCTTCATACTTCGTACAGCGAACACACTCCATTTGTTTTTTTTTTTTTTCCATCGAAATACTTCGAGCAGCTAGTGGGTATGATCGTGACGATGCATTCTCTTTGCTCCGTTCCGAGCTACTGGTTAACCGTTGGGTTAGCTCTCCGGGATGCGGGAGGACCCGAAGGGGATACAGCACAAGTCACCGTGGTTCTCGCCCCCCAGCTTCGCAGCATACGAACCGCTAGCTCAAAATATGAATTAACTGATCCGTTACGGATTATATGTCCAGCTTATCATAATTCCGGAATCTGCAAGTGGTCGTTAACTCGCTATCGCTAACTACCAAGTCTTACATTTGCAGCATCTTGTCTCTGGCTTTTGGCTCCGAGGGGAGCTCTCCCAATAATATTACCCATAGTTACTCCGTACTATACAGCCTATTCTGCCCCAGGCTGGACGGAGGAGGTCAACTACAACCTCATTTCGCCATGATCGTACGGGGCCAACAAGGGCAGGTAAGTGCACAGGACTCCCTACACATGGAAATGTCTGGAAAAAATATAACTCGTGGCATGGCACCTCCCCACTTCCCGTAACCAAGGGAGTGCCCAGTGGCTAAATGGATGACCATGGCTGCCGATCCAGGCCGGACGCTTCACACGTTCGTATTCTGCCTTTTAGCTTCAGTATACATCCTAGGCGAGAGGGGCTTGCATCGCCATCGAGGAATACAACTTTACTGCACTGACAAAGTTGACGTATAGGAGAGCGCTTCTTCTATACCAAAACCTAACTGTTCAGTCTCGCTCCTTCAGGACTGTCAGTGGCGTTCTCCTGCTCACTGTTTATTCGGAGGGCAGGAAACCAACTGAAAATATATACCCTCTTACGATCCCTTGTATGTGTCTCTGGCCGGTCATTGGTTGGCATGTCAGTAGAATAGGGAGACTGGGAACTCCTGCCTCCGACTTAATCTCTGGGCTATTCAGGGACTCAAGAATATGGTTATTATTGCTCGTTTTCGTGAAGTAAAACAAGCTCTTACCCAAGGCTTCTTGTGTGTGGCTAACCCTGATATCCACTCCCGAATGATTGTAGGGACATGTTTTGTGTTTTGAGTAGCCTCATGCTCTTGGAATAGCCTATGCGTTGAATATGAGAAAGGCCATGCTTGAATATGCAGATCAACCCGTGGAGGAAGCACGCTGTCGCCTTCAACCTCAAAGCGACTAATTCAGTTTGTCCTTTTGAGGAGGCATTTAGTTCGCTCTTTTCCTTATATTCTTCTGGTCTTACGGAGTATTCGAAGCACATATCTTTGAGTGAGCTGTACAGCTTTTATTGATTGGAGTGATAACATCATCGTCACTATTCTTGATATGATCATCTCCTCTCGTTTTAGAACCTTCCAGTTTCTCCAATACGCTCACATCACACCTCAAGATTACTAAAACAATGTTAAGAGGCCCAAAATTTGCAGCAAAAGCTGTCCACAATAGGCCACAAGGTCAAAAGAGAAAGACTACGCACACCATTTCATCTGAATCACGATTACGCCTGGCTTGCGATCGATGTCACGCCCAAAACTAAGATGTTTACGGTCTGATGGTACCGAGCCTGGGAGTCAATGCGAACATTGTCGGCGTGCGTCTGTCCTGTGCGTCTATAGCCCTCAGAATCGTATAGGACGTCCTGCAAGATCAGGAGTACCATCTACGACTTCGGCTGGGGGTTCTTCAAATTCGGTTGGCAGTATTAACTCTCCCAATATCCCTCGGCCATCATCTCCGAGCTCTCCACTACCATCAAGCCCTCAACCACTCTTCATTCCCCGCCCGGGGCTCCCTGTTGACTCGCCCAGTGATGATTCCGAAATGTTTGATTTTCACATGGACGAATAAAGTATTAAAGTTGGTATACTATCATTAAATAATCATAATATCCCGTTTCTAGAGGCCTTGGTGTCTCTACTTACGGAGAATCCAATTATGCAACAGGAGATGTCTGAAAACATACCGATTTCTCCATATACCAAGGAGACCAGAGAAGTGCCTAGTACTCGATCACGGAGATGGCGCTTGATAACTATGTTCGAGAACTTACGGCATTTGGATTAGCACAGTATGATCAGCTTCGCTGCCTGGAAAGAATGGGGAACTGCACTGGCAACGATAAACGGGGGTATTCTCACGGCTGCGCCACTATCCAATACACAACATGCTGGAGCAGTATGGCAGCTGATGCCTATTTCAGACAATAGCGATAGTTCGCTACGTATAATATGTTCGGAACTTGTCAACGAATCTATCCCCGACATCGACTCATGTCTGTTAAATGAGGAAGCCGTAATGAACTACTTTTCTGACAAGCTGGCGTTTTCGGAATTATCCTATCTCTATCCTATCTCAGCTCCGGCGATAGCATCAGCCGGTTATCCCCTCTCATGCCGAGAAAGCAAACACCAGTCGATACTTCCACGATTCTTCTGACTGTTTCCTGCTACCTTCGTCTTGCACGAGCATTTGCCTTGTTCTTCACGGACCTCCATGCATTTCTCCTTTTCCCAAGTGTCACTGATCCCACCTGTGTGGTGAACTCCTGATATTTCCAGAACTAAAGCTGGGCTCCTTTCAATCCTATGTAGGAGCAAGGTCGGAGATATCTAAAGTTATTCAGATCAGTGAGCACATGTTATGTCGCCTTCACGATTCACTTGGTATAGACTGGAACCAGCGCAGTTCAGAAAGCCTACCTAACTCTCAACTTTCGGCAGATGCATGGAACGACGCCGATGCAATTACTCGGGCCATGATGGAAACCATTCAGGCTCAGGAAAGAATAGATGCGCAAGATGAGAGAGGCGATACATTCACAAGGCTATTACGGATAATGGTGAATGTTAAAAGGCTGGTGAATACACAACCATTCTTGTGAAGTTTTTCAAACTGACACTCTTCAACTATACCTTCCTCAGTTTCTTCTTTGCTATATAAGTGTTAGAAGTTGGTGGCATACGAAAGCCATAAAATCCGAATCTACGAATAGTGCTAGGGAAAGAAT